>BQNB010042370.1:8568-46165 GCA_026074375.1 Tanacetum coccineum | reverse complement strand
ATGTTGTTTAGCTTTTCAAAAAGAAAAATAAAAAAAATAAAATGTTTTATAAAAAGAAAAGGTCATGGGGGTCGAACCCATGACCTCTCCCTTGTACTCTCAACGCCCCAACATACACTCTCTATACCATATGCGCCCTTGGGTCTTTTTAGAAAGACTCTTGGGTACATTTGGTTTTAAGGCTTTGTTCTAGTTTGGCTTTTTAGCTTATAAAAGCTTATTTAGAGCTTATCCGTTTTAGCTTATTTCAAGTTTATATTTTTCTTCGCTTCTAATCTGTTCAAAGTAGTTTCTATAAATTTTTCAGATTTTTATAATTTAGCTTACTATTTTTTATTAATTTACTAGATTAAAATAGTTTTTAAATCATAATAAACATATAAAAAGTCAAAAAAATTTAAAACTTTTTCCTAAAATTTTTATTAGTCTTTTAGCATCTAGGAAAATTAGTTTGGTCTTTCTAGGTTCATTTTTGCTCAAATTAGATTTTAGTGTACGTTTTTAATTCCCGTTTACGTTTTATGCTTACGTGTTTAATTATTACTTCTTATTTATTATTTTCGTACATTTATTTACTTGTCATTTACATTAAGTATGATTTAGGAAACCCAAATCAAAAATCTTTAAAACTATTCAAAACGAGCGATCACGAACTTAACCGATTTTCAATTCACGCTTCGTCGAGGGAAAATGACCCGGGAGGTTTTTGAGACTACTTTGGTTAAAAGTTCGTTTCTAAAACCCGACGTAAATACTTACTATACTATTATTTGATATAATCCTTATATACTTATATATTATATGTATATAGTGTGTTCAGACTGACCGTATCAAATTTTTGGCGCCGTTGTCGGGGATACAAACAAGAAGAGGGTATAGATTATGATGAGGTTTTTGCTCCTGTTGCCAGGATTTAAGCAATCAGGTTATTTTTGGCCTATGCATCATTCATGAATTTTCTTATGTACCAGATAGATGTCAAAAGTGCCTTTCTCTATGGCACTATTAAAGAGGAGGTATATGTAAGCCAACCTCCAGGTTTTGTGGATCCAGAATTTCCAGAAAAAGTTTACAAAATGGAGAAAGCCTTATATGGTCTACACCAAGCTCCTAAAGCTTGGTATAAGACTCTCTCTACCTATATGCTAGACAATGGATTTTACAGAGGACAAATTTACAAGACTTTGTTCATAAAGAGAGTCAAGGGTGATATTATACTGGTACAAGTATATGTAGATGACATCATCTTTGGTTCCACTAAAAAGTCTTTGTGTATAGATTTTGAGCACATAATGCACAAAAGGTTCCAGATGAGTTCAATGGGAGAGCTCACTTTCTTCTTAGGTTTACAAGTCAAGCAGAAAGAGGATGGGATCTTCATTAGTCAGGACAAGTATGTTGGTGAAAACTTGAAGAAATTTGGTTTTTCTAGTATAAGGACAGCCAGTACTCCTATGGAAACCAACAAGGCTTTAACAAAAGATGAAGATGGTGAGGATGTTGATGTCCATTTATACAGGTCAATGATTGGGTCATTGATGTACCTTACATCCTCTAGACCATATATTATGTTCTGAGTTTGTGCATGCTCAAGATTTCAAGTTCAACCAAAGGTTTCCCACTTGAATGCAATAAAAATGATCTTTAGATATCTAAAAGGTCGACCCAAATTGGGCCTTTGGTATCCTAAGGACTCTCCTTTTTTATTAGAAGCTTTTTTAGACAGTGACTATGTAGGTGCCAGTTTAGACAGGAAATCCACAATAGGAGGTTGTCAATTTCTTGGTTCAAGGTTAATCTCTTGGCAATGTAAAAAGCAGACTATAGTGGCTAATTCAACTACTAAAGCTGAATATATTGCTGCTTCTCACTGCTGTGGTTAAGTGCTTTGGATCCAAAATCAGATGTTGGATTATGGATACAATTTTATTCAGACAAAGATTTATGTTGACAATGAGAGTGTTATTTGTGTTGTCAAGAATCCTGTCTACCATTCTAAAACAAAGCATATAGAGATTAGGCATCATTTCATTAGAGACTCCTATTAGAAGAGATTGATAGAGATGGTCAAGATACACACTAATAATAATGTAGCTGATTTGCTCACTAAAGCTTTTGATGTGAGTAGATTTAATTTTCTAGTAGCAAGCATTTATATGCTTAATCTGTAGCTGCATGATCTCAGGGGAGGTTAATGGTGTATAAGTGCAGCGGATTATACACAAGTGCTATTTGGATTAAAGTTGGAAGGTAAAGATGATGATCGGTTACTTAATACTGCTGGGCTTAGCTTTCTCTATTTGAAGAAACTTTGTACTGATGGTACAAAAAGTTTATACGGCTAGGCTTGGTTAGTACTGCTTAGTGTCATGGGTGGATTGATGCTTGACATGGTTTGGAGATGCTTTTTAGACAAATTTGAAGCTTAATTTGATATCTCAAGGATTAGTACTGCTAGGTATAACTAGTACTACTAGTTATACTTAATACTACTAGTTTTAATACTGTTAGTCAAAACTTAATACTGTCAAGAAGCATATGGTACGTATTGTGCTTTGGACTAACATTTGCAGGTTAAGCAAAGCAGTATGGTTGGATTTGGTGAGATCATACACAACTGGAAGTCTTGAGTGGAATGGGTTACAACTGGTATGTTGGTTTGGTTAACAGTTCTTAACTTTTATTCATGGGCTATGCATAGATATGGATCCTCATGAATTCTTACATGTCTATCTAGTTATTTCTAGTGTGCTTGTGATGAATAGAGGCATGTTATTGCATAGTTATTGGAGAACAAGTTAATACTGTTAAACTAATATTAATACTACTAGGCTAATATTAGTACTGCTTGTTACCGTTAATACTGTTTGGGGCATAACAAATTTTCTAAGGTTTTTATAACTCTTTTTGAATAACCAGCTTAAAGATTTACCAGAACCTTTTAATGATACTTATGAGACACCCAAACATAGTAAAAAGGTTTTCTCAAATATGGCAAGGCAAAGTACCAAATTTTCAAGAAAAGTTACTCCACTTTTCGACTCCATGTTGGTGCAAAACTAAGCACCTAAGGGTGAAGGTTCAGCAACACCCCCTGAACCCCAACCCACACCCTCTACTTTACAACCAAATGTTTCTAAACCTTTAACAGAACAACTTCAAACTGAAACACCTCCACCGGTTTTTCATGAACCTCAAACTAAAGCTCACATTGAGTAACTAGTCCCATCTCCAACTACCTATCAAAGAAAAAGAAAGACTCAAAAATATAGGAGAACTAAAAAGGACACTAAGTTACCTCAGACTAGTGTACCTCAAGACCTTAGAGCAGATGAGGCTGTCCATAAGGAGGGGGTGACAGTGTGGAATGGGCTATCACTATTGTTGCTAGATTAGATGCAACACAGGACAGTGATAACATAATTAGGACCCAGACCACGACAATGCCTAATGTTGACATTACTTAGGGTATGGATACAGGTGGTAGTCCCATGCGCCAAGACATCATGAGGGGTGCTCCTGCTCAGACTAGGTCTGAGAGAGTGTTTGAACAGCCTAATGAACCACCTCTCTCAGAAGGTCACACATCTGGAAGTGGGGAGGGCAGGATGGAATGTCAATTTGAATTGATAGCTATTGTACCAATCACACCCCATGATTCACCTCTCCCAGGAGGTCACACACCTGGAAGTGATGAGGGTAGACTGAAACTACAGGAATTGATGACTATGTGTACAAAATTGTCAAAACATGTGCTTGACTTGGAGAAAGAGAAGGATGCTCAAGCTATGGAGATCCTCAAACTAAAAAAATGGGTCAAGATATTAGAAAGACAAAGGAAGTCAAGCACCTCACAACTAAGAAGGTGGAAATATAGACAGGTTGAGTCTTTAGATAATGATTTGGATGAAGAGGATGCATCCAAACAGAGGAGGAGCAATGATAAGACAAAGCCAATGTTATACAATAATTGAAATGGAAATTGCATGAAAATTGTAGAGTTCACACTCTGTTTATAGATGGTACACCTATGGAGATTAATATGCTAGTAGAGAAAAAGTATCCACTAATCAAGGAATTATTAGAGAAGATGCTGTACTTGCAGTTAGAAGGTGAAGAAGAAAGTACTATGGCATTTGAGCTTATCAAGTTCATCAAATCAATGCTTGAAGAGTAGTAAAATGTTTGGATACATCCTCCTAATGACCAAGATGCTTAAACTAAAGAAACTTGATGATTGACAAGTAAATATCAAGTTTAGGGGAGGATTGTTGGGAATTTTAAGTTACTACTGCCAGTACTACTTTACTACTGCTGGTTCAAGATTGATACTGCTGCTAAAGACTGAAGAAATAGACTAATATAACAACCCAAGAATTTTCATCAAATGCAAAACCTATTTTACTATTATCACAATTGTACGGGGAAATTTTTCGCTTTATTACATTACTTATATATCTCAGTATGTCATAACTAAAGTAGACAAGCTCACGCAACCTATCTATGACAACCCTGTCTTCATATATGTCAAGAAAACATCATAACATGTCAAGTCAATATCATCATATCCTTATTACAATGTACATTATTCCTATAATGTACCATTCGCAACGTTATATGTTAGACACACGAATTCATAGTTTATGTTATTCGTCAATCCCTAGCTGTGTGTGATTTGCAATCATATTATTCACAAATTTAGAATTCATTGTTCTTCTTAGTATTGCAAGTTAGATTCCGCATAACTTGTAGTATTCACAATCATAGTTTCTCTTATAGTTAGTTTGGATTTATCCAGGTTAACTAAGCTTTAACAGGCTAAAGAAAATCTATTTATTGGGACTTCACACCCAATTTGGGGGTGTTACAACTTTTGTATTTAATCGTTCATAAACCACATCTGTAAGAATTATGAGTTTTCAATCTATGATTACCTTTATTAATTCTTGCTTTGTTGTTGCCATGAACGGCTAAGCACTTTAAGTGTTGGCCTAGTTATGAATTTACTATTGTTATAATGTTCGTTTCCTGTTAAATTATGGTTTCGTTAGATATCCTTTTGACTATCATGTAACCCAGGGTTTTGGTAGTATTGCGGGTGGTTTAGACCCTGTTAGTCCTGTTATTAAATTACCAATTGAACGTGGGATTAATAGTGGTACTAGGATAAGTTTTAAACCCTATCCCTAGTGCAGGAACTAATCCTGTTACCGCCTCTATCACTTAGTATACTTAAAAAGCACAAGAACTCTTTCAGGGAGGGTTAATAATCTGTTTAGGTTATTAGACTAGATCTTAGGGATAGTTGGGATTAATCACTATGACCTGGTTGCCATACCTTCGTAACTTTCAGGGGATTCGGGATCGTAGGAATTATAAGGTAGACTAAATATATCTATTTAGGTCTATCGACATTAGAAACCACTAATGAATCCATGGTATAACATTGCACATGAAAACATAAGTCATGACGGTAGTAATGAATTGGCTAGGCTAGCACGTTTTTCTCCCTGATTACTTCTAACAATTTACTTTCTCACAGTTTACTTTCCTGTTATCTGGAAAATCATTCTTAAACTACTTTCAATATGTGACAATTCAAATTAAAACTAATTAAAACTTAGCTCTTGGGACGACCTCGGATTTACCATCTCTACACTACTCACGATCGGGTTCTCTACCCGTTAGTGCGCTTGTCAGGTGAATCGAGTTTTATAAATTTAAAACTTGGTAAATAAATATTTAAAATAAAATACGCATCAAGTTTTTGGCGCCGTTGCTGGGGAGCTAGAAATTAGTATTAATTTGATTTTTTGTAAATTATTTCCTTTATTCCTCTAACTTTTAAATTTTGTCTGATAATATCATGGTGGGGATTAACATTGACGATCTCACCATAGAGCAATATCTTAGGCTTACATCAGAAAACCAGACACCTAGTATGGTCAAGAAGGTTGATGACATGACTATTAACGAATATATAGAATACGAGGAGAGGATGAAAAGGCAATATAGTAGGAGTTCTGGATCCTACTTTCCAACCTATTCTAGCCATAACACAACCATTGAATGTCCTAGTATCGCTAACTTTAATGCCATCCAATCAAACATTAAGTTTAATTATGATTCGAAGGATATGGAGCTTGATGAAGAAGCTGGGTACAAAACTAATGAGGAATCAGTTACGAGTGAACATGAAGCACTTGACCCCACTCAAGCTAACGATGCTCGGTCTCTTGATGAAGAACTAAGTTCTGAAGAAGACCTTGATGAGTGGTTGAAAGGAGAATTAGAAAAGCACATGAGTAAACAAGATGAAAAAAATTAGGAAGATGCATTAATTGCTATTATAAAATCCATTAGAGATGAATGTAGGGATGTTCTTAAAAATAAGCGGAAAAGTGCTCCGGAAGTCGATTTAAAAAATTCTTCTAAGGACATGGAAGACAGTTGCAATGATGACAATTTCACGAGCAATTTTCCCAACCAATCGCCACTTGCGGAGCTAAACCCAGGAGGTTTCCTTCTTCCCTTTACAATTGGTAATTATAATTCTTATGTTATGGCTAATATAGATGCTAGTAATAATGTCATGCCTAGAAGCATATGTGAATACCTAATGTTAGATAATCTCGAGGGGGCCTCTATGTAAGACGAAATGGATAATTTAACACAACGAGAAACATTAGGCATTGTTAAAAATGCATCGGTTAAAGTTGATAAGTTTGAATTCCAGTGTGATTTTGTTGTCATTGATATGCCTAAAAATCTTGGAGAAATGATTATCTTAGGAAAACCATTCCTAGAAACCATTCATGCCCAAATAGATGTCTTCCAGGAGGAAATTTCATTAGGAATTGGCAAAGATAGAATTAAATTTGGCGTAAATGGAAATCTTCGCTCATCTAACAGTCCAATCGAAAAAGTTTACATGACAAACACAAGTTAGAAGGAAGAATCCTTTAACCCCCTTGAAATAGGACATAATCTGTTCTCATATGAATCCCCTGGATGTTTGCAATTTGAACAAGATACTAGAAATTATGATACTATTGATCCACAGAATGAAACTATTGGACAAACCAGCCCCTTACTGGAAAAAGGGGGTTTGACAAAAAGATGGAATGTATGTAAGCATGTTTAGATTTTTTATGATGACGAGAGTGGCGAAGATTGCAGAATGTGGCCTACTTGCGACCCTGATTCAAATTTCTGCTGTAGTTATAATGAGGTTTTCGGGAAAAACGAACAGGGAACGTTTAGACAATGGGTATGATTCCGGGATCATAAGAGGTGTACTATGAAAGGAAGTTTTATGGGATTTGCAGACTTTCTTCAAATTCGTTATGGAAATCAGAGAATTGATGACATAACTCATGAATGAAGATACTATGAATGGGTTACTCAAAATTATGAGTTTGATAATAATAAGACCCCGTCAACAACAACAGTGTCTGACAAATACCCATATAAAACCAACTATCCAACACCTGTCCCGATTGACGAATGGGACACAAGGTGCCATATCACCCATACAGGGGATACTTTTAATCAAAACATACCTAATAATGACCCTACACCACTTTCACTTGAGCATTCGGAATTAGGAGACAAAGCTAATATAAGCGAATCTCTGAAGATACAACCATTTAGACCTCGCCCTTGCGATTATTCATTTGATGAATGGCTAAAGGTCAAAATAGGGCATACCAACATATACAACTCTGATCGAGAAACCGTGTTTAATGAATGGATTCTAAACAGTTTTGATGTTGAGGAAGAATATGATACAGAAATTAGGAATCCATACTCACGAAGATTTGACGAGTACAAACGAGTGTTTGACAATGAGGTTGAAATTTTTTCAAATGAGTACACTCTAAGAGTTGCAAAAAAGGGGTATGTCCTGGATGATGTTTGGGAAAAATGCAAGCAATACCATAAAAAATTTATCAATTCTTGGCACGATGAAGGAATTGAAAAAGAAGAGCTATGGAGAAGCGGAGATGAAAAAACTAACTATGAACCACCTTTTGTGGATATTAAAACTTTTTAAGTAAAAAAAATATTCCTTTAAAAGGGGGCAGAGTTTTATATGTATAACAAAACAAGATGATGATGCCTTACCTTTAGGACGAGTGAATGGAGCAAGATTTAAGGCAATGATTAGAAAGAAGCTGATGGACAAAGGTGTCACCCACAACGAAATGTAGAGTGGGCATGAGTCTAACTTAAAGACTCGTTAATAAAAAAAGTGCTTGTCAGGAGACAACCCGTCTTTTAATCAATAAATTTCATTTCTCGTATATTTGTTGGTTTGCATGTTTTACCTTATTTTGCAGGTTCCAGCAGCTAGGAAGCAATTCTCGAGACCGTCTCGAAGCGTAATTATATGGTAGCTTTGCTGATTTAGCTGCAGTTACGGCGTAACGTAAAAGGTTATGTCGTAACCAATTTAATTACGACATAAACCTTTCAATGGTTACGCCATAAACATTAAACTAAATTTTTCCAAAATATATACCACATGATTACGGTGTAACCACCTGAGTTACGCCGTAAACTCTTTTTGCAAAACCTTTAAATTAAGTTTTAATACAATGCTAAACCTTGTACATCTAAATGAACTTTGTGGGTATGTTCTCTAGAAACCCTCACAAGACGTCACTCGTCCACTTGGGCCACCAAGTAGTTTAAAAGGCTTGTTGCATATGCTAAATGCAACCGTGATTCCTACGAAAGTGAGTTAGGTTTGTATATCTTGTATATTTCTCTTTGAATGATTTTATGCTATTAGTTTGTTTTAGTGATCACAGGGGATATTGAGCTTGCTCAAGATGGATCTGTCAACTTATTACATTTCATATGATCAGAAGCAAAGCTCAAGGGAGTTTCTTGTTCTAATTCTACTCTTTTCTATTTATTTCATTTCCTTAATGTACAATAAGGGCATTGTACAAATCAAAGTGGGGGGATGGGAGTAGAATTATCACTTGACCTATTCTTACCTTCAATTTTCTAGTTTTCTCTAAAAGTTTATGCCGATTTTAAAATTTTTGACATGATTTCCTTACTAAACTAGAATTAATCTATGCCGAATGCACATTACCCTTTATTATTACTTGGTGAGGTTTAAGCCTAATGTTCCATTTTCATCTCATTATACAAAAATCCACCAAAATATTAAGTGTGCTGGTAGTATTGTAAACTTTAGAACTTGGCCTATACATCATTTTGAGACCTAATTGATTAGCAGGAATAGATGGTTCGAGAAGGAAACAATTAGATATTCACCCAAATAAGCCTATGTGTGTGTGTTTATCGACTTGTTACACTGACTTGTCGACCTCCTGTGATAAAAACCCTTTTGTTGCACTCATCATTAGTGCAAGATACCCCTAGATCACCCTTGTTTAAGCCAATCTATGTTTTCACCCAATATTATATGTTTCGTTACACCATTTCACCTTAACCAACCCTATAGTCTATATTTATCCTTGTGTTGAAATTTCTAGCTACCTAAGTCCATGGTTCAGGAAAATGGTATGAAGATTGGCACTTTTGTTGAAGACATATTATTTTGATCATGAAAGACCCCTCAGTATGATCACTTTCGATGTTTATCTCAAGTAGGGGGGATGTTTGATATATAAAGGAGTATTGTAATATAAAAAAGAAAAGAAAAGGTGGTGCAACTATAAGCCACCTAGCGATTAAACTCCTGATGTTGGTAATAAAACCAATAAGTAAAAAAGTGGTGCAACTATAAGCTACTTAGTAATTATAGGGATGATTCAACTATAAGCCATCCCGTGAAGAATGGGTTAGCACGCTTTGCAACATCTCATTATTAGCTAACCCATTGTGAAGATATGATCAGATTTTCACACTCAAAGACTTGGACTATGGATGGATAGTAGTGGATTATGGATACCTCAGATTATATATGACTACTTGTTTTGTGTTTTTATCTTAACACCAATTAAATGTGTATCCCATGTCTATCCTAACCCTTATATCACCCAATAAAACCCGTGTCATGTCACCCATGTTGCCTTCAAGAATTGTTTAGACCCTAATTCTAACTGGTGTAGATATGTGTACTTCTCAAGTTTATGATAAAATACATGCTATGACTGTCCAGTTGAGCGATCACCCCAAAAATGAACTCTTAGACTAGTTGAGAGTTGAGTGATTTTTGATCCCCTTTTCGTGAGGTGTTTGACTTTGATGTTTCTAGCATAAGTCATTTATAGATTCATTTCTTTGAGTTAAATCAGATAAATCCTTTTATAAACTATTCTAACAGGTCTACTTGAAGGCAAACAGAAGCCAAGTGGGGGAATATTTGATAACATCAAATATTTGATACTTTTTAGTGTCAATTCTTCCTTAAAAATACTTGCAATTGTCTTATAAATACTTGAATTCGATACTTTTATGGTTATTTCCTTGTTTTCAGGTAAAATACAAGTATGTGACAAGAAACACGGGAAAAGGACGTAAAAATGAAGAAAACGCAGATTCTTACGATGGTTTACGGCGTAACATCGACGACAATGTTACGCTGTAACATATTTAAGGAAAGACATGTCACCTAGCAAGATTATGGTGTAACCACACGGAAGGTTTACACTGTAACATCATTATTATTATATGATGAGTCATCCTAGTCAGCGTTATGACGTAACATGGCTAATTAGTTACGCTGTACCATATTTTATGCCTACAACATGGAAAGCCTCATCAGCACTTTACGGCGTACACTCTACAAGGTTACGCCATAACAAATTCGTAATCTATAAATAGAGGCCTCATTCAGCCACTTTAGCATCATCTATTCCACCACAGATCCAAGGGGTGACCAAGGCCTCGAAAGCTCTAAGAATACCATTAGAAGTCCAAGGGAGATCACACTTATATTACTTTTGTATTTAATCGTTCTTAAACCGCATCTGTAAGAATTATGAGTTTTCAATCTATGATTACCTTTATTTATTCTTGCTTTGTTGTTGCCATGAGCAGCGAAGCACTTCAAATGCTGGCCTAGTTATGAATTTACTATCGTTATAATGTTTGTTTCCTGTTAAATCATGGTTTTGTTAGATATCCTTTTGACTATCATGTATCCCTGGGTTTTGGTAGTATTGCGGGTAGTTTAGACCCTGTTAGTCCTGTTATTAGATTACCAATTGAACGTAGGATTAATAGTGGTACTAGAAGAGGTTTTATACCTTATACTTAGTGTAGGAACTAATCCTGTTACCGCTTTTATCACTTAATATACTTAAAAAATACAAGAACTCTTTTAGAGAGGGTTAATAATCTATTTAGGTTATTAGACTAGTTGTTAGGGATAGTTGGGATTAATCACTATGACCTGGTTGCCTTACCTTCGTGACTTTTAAAGGATTCAGGATCGCAGGAATTATAGGGCAGACTAAATATATCTATTCAGGTCTATCGAATTTAGAAACCACTAATGAAACCATGGTATAACATTGCACAGGAAAACATAAGTTATGACGGTAGTAATGAATTGGCTAGCTTGGCATTTTTTCTCCCTAATCACTTCTATCAATTTACTTTCCCGCAGTTTACTTTCCTATTATCTTACAAATCATTCTTAAACTATTTTCAATACGTGACAATTCAAATTAAAACTAATTAAAACTTAGCACTTGGGCGACCTCGGATTTACCATCTCTACACTACTCACTATCGGGTTCTCTGCCCGTTAGTGCGTTTGTAAGGTGAATCGAGTTTTATAAATTTAAAACTTGGTAAATAAATATTTAAAATAAAATAAGCATTAAGTTTTTGGCGCCGCTACTAGGGAGCTAAGACTTAGTATTAATTTGATTTCTTGTAATTATTTCTATTCTTTCTCTAACTTCTAATAACTCCAGGAGCTATGGTGGGAGTAGACATTAATACTCTCACCATGGAACAATACTTAGCATTGTTATGAGAAAACCAAGCACCGGGCGTGGTTAAACCAGAAATCGGAGGCAGACTTTGAGATCAAGAGTCAATTCATGCGAGAATTAAAGGAAGAAACCTTCTCCAAGAATAAAAATGAGGATGCCAACGATCATGTTGATCGAGTCCTCAACATTGTAAGTTTATTCAATATTCCTGGGGTGTTACAGGACGCGGTACTCCTACATGTAAGTCCGTTTACTCTTATAGGGACCGCTAAAAGATGGGTGGACAGACTTACTCCAGGAGCTTTCAACACTTGGGACCTCTTTAAAAAGGCTTTTATCCAAAGGTATTGTCCACCATCCAAGAATGCTAAAAGACTTGAAGACATCCATAACTTCAAACAGGAAATTGATGAATCATTATACCAAGCTTGGGAACGGTTTAATGATTTGTTGTATAAGTGCCCAACCCATGACATAAACAGCCATCAAAAGGTAAACATCTTTTATAAAGGTTTGAACACTATGAACCGACAATTGCTTGACTTACAAGACTGATTCCTAGGATGACACCGACTCAAGCCCTGACGACAATAGAAACTATGGCTGACCACTCTCAAAAGTAGCTTGATGGGACATTAAGCAAGAGCCTTAGTAGCAGCAGTAATACTGATGGACTTTTTGCAATAGTAAGTAAACTAGATAACTTAGGACGCGATATGAAAAAGCTAAAAGAAAATGTCCATGCGATCCAAGTAGGATGTCAAATCTGCGAAGTACCTCACCTCGACAAAGAATGTCCTCTCAAAGAGGAAGTCAAACAGGCGAAGGAGACCAAATATGGGGAATTTAGCCGCCCAACTCCGTTCGACGGAAGTAATGAAGGCAAAATACCTTGTGGGTCCGCCGGGATACTACACTCGTACGGATAATCGACCACCTTATGGAGAGAAGAGACCAAGTCTTGAAGAACTATGAATAAGCATCTGGAAGAATCAGCACGAAGAAGCACGAAAATGAATGAATGGATTAAGAAACTCCAAGAAAGTGTAGAGGTTAACACTAGAAACTAGAGCGCCTCACTTAAAAGCCTAGAAACCCAAATCAAACAATTAACCAAGGAACTCCATTCTAGGGCCAGCCTAGGGATGGCAATGGGTGAGAAAAAACCCATAACCCATGGGTACCCACACCGTGATGGGTGGGTAACCATGTCATTATTTTACCCATGGGTGGGTCATGAGTGAAAAAATGAACCCACCAGCGGGTGGTGGGTGGGTGGCAGGTAATATACCCATCATGGGTAACCCCGTCACACCCATTTAAAAATACCCGCGGATATACCTTTTAAAATGCCTGTGAAGATGTTTTTTATTAAACAAACATTTATCATATTAATTAAATATTTGTCAAGTTACTAGTAGATATATTTAATAGTCATATACGTCCTTTTTGAGATCAAGACTATATTAAGTATGTGAATCATGAAAGTATCAAATATTTATATACTAAATATCTCAATTATCAAACCAAGTTCGTTTATACTTGGTCTTGTGATTTTAATACGCAAGTAACCACTAGTCTTATGCAATAATTCATGAGTCACAAAAGTAGAATTGTATACTTTTTTATGTATTAATGCTATTAGTAATATATAATTAGTGGATAGTTGAATAAATGTTCGCATATTTATCAATGTATAGTAACTTATGCACCTTTTTATCAAATTTAATTTCTAAATCGGAAACATATGTGTAAATGTTACCTTTCACAAACCCACATGCAATGGGTACCTGCGGGCATGGGCATGGGTAAAAAATTGTACCCACATACGGGTGACGGGCGGGTGACGGGTAAGAGAAACATCATAGGTACGGGTGATGGGTTTGAGGTACCCATGCCCATTACCCACGGGTGCCATCCCTATCCTAATTCATCTACTGGGCAATGCAAAGTGGTCAATGATGATCTTGAGACGCAACATAGACCTATCTCTTCTAGAAAGCTTATCAATAAAGAAGGATGGACAACCAAGGACTTATAGTGCCAATTGCCACCTAAGGAGCTAAATCCAGATAATTTCACACTTCCTTACACTATTGGTAATTTTAACTTTTATGGTATGGCTGATTTTGGTGCTAGTGTTAATGTAATTAGCCAACTTGAGTATTTCACACTTCCTTGCCTAGGAACATATTTGAGTATTTAAAATTAGCCAACTTGAGGAACACCAATATGCTTGTTGAAATGGCCGATATGACAAAAAGGCACCTTTAGGTATAATTGAAAACATCCTAGTTAGAATTGATAAATTCTTATTTCCTTCAGATTTTGTAATTATCGATAAAACTCCTAACGAGACAATAATTCTAGGCAGGCCTTTCTTAGCAACCATCCATGCGGAAATCAATGTTTTTGATAAAGAAATGTCCTTAGGAACCAATAACGATAGAGTTAGTTATGACATGGAAAAAAGAGATCATAATCTCACAATTCCCACCGAGAAATTTTTTATGATAAAGTATGACCTGGATAATAGACCTCTAACTCCCGTATCTAGCAATAATCAACCAAGAAACTTACATGATAGGTCGCTTGATGATAGTTTATACGACCAGAATTATAAGAAAATAAAAATTGAGCTAGATCAACATATCTCGAGGGCACATTTCTATAAACTTGTTAAGCTGACCATAGACGAACAAACTAAGATATGGCCAACATGTAACCCCACCAAAGGTATGTGTGATGGGGGAAATAAAATTTATAGGGTATCCAAGGTCAAACTTTAAGGTTTTGGTATTGCAACTATGATAATGAAAGAAAGAACATAACTAGAATAGGATTATCCTTTCCTGGCTACCTTTTGGCGAAATACAGAAAGTATCAAACCGATAGTTTAATTTGGGATGATACATATGTCAAATGGTGCAATACTAGTCCCACTCCAGGAACCCCATCTCAAGAAGCCAAAAACCTGAGACCTAGTGATTACACATTTAGGGAATGGACATTACTTAAGGTTGGACATACTACCATAAGTGAACCTGTGAAAAAGGCATTGCTTAAATTATGGTTGATTGACTATTTTCGAGACGAATCGAGGGTTATCAAAGAACCACTTGCTAGGAGTTTTTATGATTATAAATAGGTGTTTGATTTAGAAATTGATTAATTAGCAAATGAATATAAACTCAAGATAGGAAAAAAGGGGCATATGCTTGATAAGATAAGGGAATACTATAAGATGTCTATAGAGATAACACATACTGGTGGCATGATCATGGGCTTGAAGAAGAGGAAAATAAAGAAATGGGAATCGAAATTGAAAAATACAATCCCCCTGAAGTTAAGGTTGATACCTTTGAAGTAAAGAAATATGTTTTTAAAGTGTACAAAAGTATGTTTGTGTGACCAAAGAAATGGACGATACTTTACCCCTAGGAAGAAAAAATAGATCAAGATTCAGAGAAATGATCTGAAAAGATTTCGATGAAGTCACCGACAACGAAACGTAGAGTGGGCATGAGTCTAACTTAAAGACTCGTTAATAAACAAAAGTTCTTGTCGGGAGACAACCCGTCTTTTAACCAATAAATTTAATTTCTCGTATATTAGTTGGTAGCTTTGCTGATTTAGCAGCAGTTATGGCGTAACATAAAAGGTTACGCCCTAACTAATTTAATTACGACGTAAATCATACAATGGTTGCGTCGTAAACATCAAACTAAAGTTTTTCCAAAATATATACCACATGATTACGGCGTAACCACCTGTGTTACGCCGTAAACTCTTTCTGCAAAACCTTTAAATTAAGTTTTAATACAATGTTAAACCTTGTACATCTAAATGAACTTCGTGGGTATGTTCTCTGGAAACCCTCACGAGACTTCACTCGTCCACTTGGGCCACCAAGTGGTTTAAAAGGCTTGTTGCATATGCTAAATGCAACCGTGATTCCTACGAAAGTGAGTTAGGTTTGTATATCTTGTATATTTTTCTTTGAACGATTTTATGCTATTAGTTTGTTTTAGTGATCACAGGGGATATTGAGCTTGCTCAAGATGGAGATTTTTCCGTCAACTTATTAAATTTCATATGATAAGAAGCAAAGCTCAAGGGAGTTTCTGGTTCTAATTATACTCTTTTCTATTTATTTCACTTCCTTAATGTACAATATGGGCATTTTACAAATCAAGTGGGGGATGAGAGTAGAATTATCACTTGACTTATTCTTGCCTTCGATTTTCTAGTTTTCTTTGAAAATTTATGCCGATTTTAAAATTTTTGACATGATTTCCTTACTAAACTAGAATTAATCTTTGCCGAATGCACATTACCCTTTATTATTACTTGGTGAGGTTTAAGCCTAATGTTCCGTTTTCATCTCATTATACAATAATCCACCAAAATAATGAGTGTACCGGTAGTATTGTAGACCTTAGAACTTGGCATGTACTTCATTTCGAGACCTAACTGATTAGCAGGATTAGATGGTTTGAGAAGGCGACAATTAGGAATTCACCCAAATAAGCCTATATGTGTGTGTTTATCGACTTGTTGTACTGACTTGTCGACCTTCTGTGATAAAAACCCTTTTGTTGCACTCATCATTAGTGCAAGATACCCCTAGATCACCCTTGTTTAGACCAATCTATGTTTTCACCCAATATTATATGTTTCATTACACCATTTCACCTTAACCAACCTTGTAGTCTATATTTATCCTTGTATTGAAATTTCTGGCTACCTAAGTCCATGGTTTAGGAAAATGGTCCGAAGATTGGCACTTTTATTGATGACATATTATTTTGATCATAGAAGACCCCCCGGTATTATCACTTTCGATAATATTTATATCAAGTGGGGGGATGCTTAATATATAAAGGAGTATTGTAAAATAAAAAAATAAAAGAAAAGGTGGTGAAACTAAAAGCCACCTAGTGATTAAACTCCTGATGTTGGTAATAAAACGAACTAAGTAAAAAGGTGGTGCAACTATAAGACACCTAGTAATTATGAGGATGGTGAAACTATAAGCCATCCAGTAAAGAATGGGTTAGCAAGCTCCGCAAGATCTCATTATTAGCTAACCCATTGTGAAGATATGATCAGATTTTTTCACTCAAAGACTTGGACTATGGATGGACAGTAGCCGGTTATGGATACCTCAGATTATATATGACTACTTGTTTTGTGTTTTTATTTTCACGCCAATTAAATGTGTATCCCATGTCTATCCTAACACTTATATCACCTAATAAAACCTGTGTCATGTTACCCATGTTGCCTTTAAGAATTGTTTAGACCTTAATTCTAACAGGTGCAGATTTGTGTACTTCCCAAGCTTATGATAGAATACATGCTATGACTGTGCAGTTGAGCGATCACCCTGAAAATGAACACTTAGACTAGTTGAGAGTTGAGTGATTTTTGATCCCCTTTTCGTGAGGTGTTCGAATTTGATGTTTCTAGCATAAGTCTTTTATAGATTCATTTCTTTGAGTTAAATCAGAGAAATTCTTTTATAAACTATTCTAACAGGTCTACTTGAAGGAAAACATAAGTAAAGTGGGGGGATATTTAATAACATCAAATATTTGATACTTTTTAGTATCAATTCTCCCCTAAAAATACTTGCAATTGTCTTATAAATACTCAAATTTGATACTTTTACGGTTATTTCCCTTTTAAGGTAAAATGCAAGTATGTCACAAGAAACACAGGAAAAGGACGTAAAAATGAAGAAAACACGAATTCTTACAAAGGTTTATGTAGTGTATTAGATATCATAACACGAGCAATGATCTAGGGGTTGGCCAATTATCTTAGAGAGAGAAAGTAAGTTCTAGTAAGAGAAAATACACCTTATGTGTGTTTGTGATAAAATAAACAACTAACCCCTTCCCATGGCTGGAAAGGGGTATAAATACAAGTGTTTAGATGCCCTAACGGGCTATGGTATGGGCTTACAAGTGGGTAAAAGACCCGACCCAAGACCATGAGTCATACGCTTACGATTAAACTATGAGCTATTCTATTCTAGACAATACACGGGGTGACCGAGTCTTTTTCGTAAACCTAACAATCTCCCCTTAAGGGAGGTCACCCCTAAAAATACAATTTGAATTCTAGCTTTCTAAGTCGTGATCTTCTGACATTATCTATTAATCTTTGATTCTTCATTCATTGATCTCTTTATACATTTTGAGTAGTGGTCTTTTGACATTAAGCTTGATTTTTTCCTTTAGGCTTGTCTTTGAATGTGATCTTGAGCTTTCTTGAGATCATCAGCCAAAATCAATCTTTAATCATCATCTTGTGATCTTTTTCTAACATGTATGCTTGTGACTTTCGGGCCGACATGCTCATACTTGTTGCAATCTTGAAAGCTTGACTTTATGTTCATTTTACTTCATCAATTCATAACTTCATCACTTTAACATACTGACGAAGAAGTTGATATCAGAGTTACGGAAGCTTTAGGTCATTCTTTCTTGATGTTGTGAAGTCATTGAGTCTTGAGTATGAGCATATGGCTATGAACTTAACTTTGCTAGAACAGGTTGACGCCATCTCCATCTTTATATGATCTTGTAATAAAACAGTTAGCAATAAAGTTGTGAGGCGGATATGGCTTTATCATTTGCCTGTGTTTGGTTGGAGTAACCTACGAATCTGTGAGGACCGACCTGTGATCAGGTAGATTCAACCTTAAGAAGAATTTACTTGACAGGATTTCCAGCATAAGTGTCGGATCTTCCAATGTATAAACATCAGCTTCGCCTTACTTGTCTGTTCTCTTAATCGGAACGTCTCAAAGCAGACAGCACAATAAGAGTGAATCGGTTAGTTACTATCTTACCGATTGAAGAGGAAAATTGATTTGAAAATGAATCGACGTGACACTCAAGAAATTGTTTTTGTGACACATCGAGTGTGTTAAGCCTTTTATCAAAGTTCGTCAATCGTCAATTCAAGAATTTGGACCGATTTGATATCCAGTGTCACAATTTTGATCCATCAAAGATCTCACAAGTCACCTATCATGAGCTTGTTTGATGTTGGCTCAAGCAGGATTTCCATCTTCATTGTGAATACATAAGTATCACTCGGATGTTCTGACAAAATCACAAGGAAAATGCGTAGGACGCTGAATATATATTCCTTGTTTTCACAGTGTGTGAGAAACAAGTACATTTTAATAGTGTCTTAACAAGATTAATTAATGATCTCTTGGCTCTAGACTCAATAGTGAATTTTGATTTTAGTGAGCGAAGGCTGGAGCTGACTGCCACCTTTTCAATACCGACTGACTCGGAGTGAGAAAGTTAGTAGATTACGTGTTAAGTCTCCGTGAGAATTGAAACAGAAATCTTTTGAGAGATTCTGAGCGGCTAGGGAGTGTTGTGCAGCGTATCATTGGGTCCATGATACTTGTCTTCAATGTCAGCAATCAACCAAGTGATTCTGACAGCATATGTATTGACTCGGTTTCAGCCTAATTTTTAAGGAGGGCTGCTTTCTTTACACCCTTTATCTTAATTTCTTTTTCATTCTTTAACCCCTTCAATGCTTACCGAGACTTCATTACTAGTACCTTGTTGGGTGTGTTCCAGTACTAGCTCTATCTTAGTCCGCACTATTCCCTGATTCTCACATTACTCCTTTTGTAAGCATACCTAAGGACTTCTACACAAACTAGTGGATTGTCCCTAGGTAGATCCCTCCGGCTCTGGCAGGATCGTGGGAACGAGTACCTAACCTTACCATCCTTATAACTCCGATAAAGTAATTACAGGGTCGGTCTACTGGTACAGTTCACCTTGCCATAAAATTATTTGATAAAATCCATCGAGGTACTTGTGATATAACTATCAAAGGTTTTGTACGTCAATTGGTTTTTCATTGCAGAAAGGCTCCCCCTCAACATGTGCGTCGATTCTCAAAAATGTTTAGCACATGGAGGATGAAGCACACACTTGAGTCATTGTCATCACTTTTTAATCAGATTGTATATTTTAATCCCATTTTCTCCCTTGATCAAAAAATTCAAACCTATTGAGATTTTGGATCCCAATGGATTTAAATATGTTAAAATTTTTGGGAGAAACATAAGCTGATTAATTACAAGCCAAAGTTTGAAACACATAATTTCTCCCCCTCAACTTATGAGGGATTCTGTTAGTGTTAGGTATGATGATTTTGAAGGATTTTGAATTTAATGAAAAATTCATGAAAATTCATACACTGACACATAACATACTGTTGCTACACTACTATTAATGTACAATGTTTACAATATATTACATAAAAATACCCCACAAGAGGTGGACCTTGATTGCAGATATGATGTGATCATTCGGTTCTCTGCAGAAGTCTGTAGTCTCCCTCTCTTACTCTTCTACCAACAAAGCTTTCCAGGTTACGGAAGAGCCTCCTAGTCTTAGGCCATTTCTGAATGGCAAACATGAACTCCTTGCTTCTGTCGACATCTTTCCTTGTCTAAAACCGTGTGTTCAAGCCCGGATTCATCCTGTTGACCTTGTATTCCTTGACCTTGTAGTCTAATGCCTCATCAATCTGATGTAGAGTGCCATTACTGAACTTGTGGATCTCATTGAACCGCATGATCATCTGAACCCCATATTTATGCCAAAATGTGACGGCTCTTAGAGAGTTAATTACTGTGAAGTCATGCTTGAACTCAAAACCAGTTATATCCCATCGAGGTTTGGTGAGGTTTAGCTGAGTCTGGTAGCTCTCAATCCCCAGTTGGAAGTCTTCTACCCGTTGTCTGATAACCAAGTGTCTGGTCCATAAGTTGACTGCAGTAGAGAGAATCTTCTTATCGTTGGGTGGTAGATGGTTCAGGTGACCTTGAAGGTTCAACAAGTACAAATCTTCAAAGTCACTCGGGTACAGATATTTGAAGTCCCTTTACGCAATAATATGTTCTTTAAGATCAGCTCTGCAAAGGACGATCTTCTTCATGTAATCATACCCATATAAGGAGAATACTTCAATTCTGACAACACTTAAAATTCGCATATGAGTCCGTACAGCTTTGCGATCACCCTCAGATATGTGTCTGTCAATGTAGAATCGTTGTCTTTGGAACCACTAGTGAGATATACCATACATAGCAGCAATGTCATACTTGCATTCTTCTTTAATCCATATCTGATCGGGTACCATTTGCTCTAAACTAACATCAGGATAATAGGCCGCTTTTATTTTTGAGATAGACATCGCAGGTCTGCCACCTTTGCTACCATATCTTAGATATTCCAAATCTTTGTTTAAGAAGAAGTCAGGTAGGATGGCGACTTGACCTGGTTTACCACCCACTGGTAGTGGTTGGCTGACATTATACCTGATGATTTCATCGTCCACCGGATCTGTGAGCAATTTGTGGCATTCTTCCATTTGGTACTGGAGATGAATCACATTAGGGTGGAAGACTTTGACAATTTCAAATGCAGGGCCTTCCAGGTCTTGTTGTTTAAGGTCACTGATCCCTTGCTTTTTACAGAACCAGTCTATAAATATTGCCATGTCACCGATCTGAGCAAGTAACGAGTTCTCCGGTGGAGGTGCATAAGTTGACGTAAGAGCAGACGCCCAGTTGTTCATTGGGACAGGTAGGTCAGATAATGGAATGGACCAGGCACGTTCTAGTGTAGCAGGTTTGTCTTCCTTAGGAACTGGCTTCCACTAATCATGTTTCAAATTCAACTTAGGAATATGATCATTCTCGATGTCTTTATCATCAGACAAATGAACCTGTTCATCTAGAGCCGAATCATCATCCATATGTAGATCTTCAGGAATTGATGAGATTGACGGTTTGAGTCTTGTGTCAATAGCCGTCCAAGCCATATATTCAGCTGATGGAGCTGTCTTTGAAGAGCTTGGAGCAGCTGTGCCTTTTAATTGATCACTCCTGTTGGTGGATTGAGGTGGAAGAGGATGAGGAAGCAATTGAGATGATCCAGAAGCTCCAGTTGATCCTGAAGTTCCAGATAGACCAGCTAGTGGTGGAGGAGGAGGTGGCTCATGAGGTGGAGACCCGGGTGGTGTTTTCGGTGAATCTTGTCTCATTTTCTTCTTTCTTCGAGCTTCAGCCAAATCAGTTAGGAGCTGGTCGGTTTGATCACGATCCATTGACTTCTCCAGTGCTTTATACAACTTCTTGTGATCCTCATGAGCATTATAGGAGTTGGATTCCCACATGCGTTGGTGAAGAATCTCTTTCGTGTCAGCTTCTTGCAAATCTCTGAAGCGATCCCTAAGTAGAGCTTGCATCGCCCAGTCAACTGCATCTATAATAACTTGATCAACTGCTTATTTTACCTTATGGGGGATATTGAGATTTTCTAAGTTGTACAGCCTGGTCCTATGTTTGTCTAATCTTTCCTCTAGGGCTAGGTTTGCTTCTACCAGATCTGCCATATGTTATTCAAGCTCACTGATGCGCTGAATTAAGATTGAATCTGTGGAACCTTGTTGTGGTTGAGGTGGGGGTTGTGGAAGAGATGTTGTAGTTGTGATTGCTGTGACAGTTGCTGTAGATGATGGTAGTGGTGCTTGAACCGTTGTATAAGCTTGTTGAGAGACTGTGAGATCAATAATCGGAGTGGACATTAACGGAACTGAGGATGTGTCCTGATGGATAGGAACCGTAACCATAAATTGAACCTCCGCTTCAGTATTGGTTTTCTCAGGTTCATCTTCCAGTGACTTCTCTGCAAGGAACTGATTGGTGAAGTTGAGTTCCTTGTCAAGATTTTGTAGAGATGACAGGGTTCCAGCGGAGCTTGCAGGTTTCTCAAGTCTCACTTAATCTTCAGTTGGGAGTTTGAGGTTTTCTTGAACCTTTGGGTATGCCGTAGTGGTGAAATCATCATCCACGTGTACAGGGTTTTGTTGAGAAGAAGCATCAGTGGCCTCAAAGTCCATGTGTTCAAGGTTTGGTCCAGCATGAACAACATGACTTGGTTGAGGTTGAACATCAGCAGCATCACCAGGGTCTGATCCAGCCTGGCCTTTGACTTGTTTACCAGGGTTTGGTCTAGCCTGGTCTTCATCTTGAGGTTCAGGATTAATCTTAGGAGATACATCATCATTAGATTCCGTCTCACTATTAGTCAGACCTAGTTCAGCATACAATGAAGAGGATTCTTCATGACCCGAGGGTTCAATTGGTGTGGGAGTGCGTTTCTAAAAGATAAACTGTTCATCATGGCTCTTTTTCTTTGGAGTCTGAAGGTTGAGTAGAACTTGAGGAGCTTGTTCTTCATTGACTATCTCTTTCCCCTTTCCCTGTACCTCCGAAAGCGGTTGAAATTTTCCAGTTTCAGGTTCCTTGATCACCGCTGGTGGAAGTGGACCCTGATGTGCAGCATGATCATCCTTTAAACTTTCTTACACTGCCTTTTGTAAATCAGTCTCTTTATCACCAAACCTGGGTTCATTCACTGGAACACCTTTATCTACGAACTCATCTACCAACTGAAGAGAGCTCTTTTGCATTCGCTTCTTGATCACCTTACCAGCTTTAGGTCGTTTGGCTGGAGATGATGCCTCAGAAGACTCCTTGACTAGTTTTCATTTCTTTTCCTGAGGCTTGGCAGGTTTGGATTTTGCTTGTTGGGATGACGTAGATTTGGAGGCCTTGGCGGTTGCAGGTTTTGTGACTGGTGCTGCTCTGGGTGCTGACGGCTTAGATTGCTTGGTTGCTTTGGGTTTGGTAGCCTTAACAGGTTTAGGTGCATGGGAGTCAGGATCACTAACTTCTTTATCGGCAAGATATCTTTGATGCTTAGCCACTTTCTCTAGATATGCATTGTAGTATTGTTGAGCTTGAATGTCAGCATTGATAAGATTATTCGGAATAGGTATCCCAAAGACTTCCCGTTTGGTTCCCTTAGCACTAAACTTAAGATAACCCAGAACGGACTCTTCATATGGCAAGTGAAGTAGAGAATCTATTATCGGGTGGAATTTATGCTTGTTTTGTAAGTGATGAATGATCAGCTTGGTGAATCGAACGCTAGGGATTACAATAAGGTTGGCTTTCTTCTTTCCCTGAGTATGCCGGGCCAGATTCTTTTTGTCTTCAATGAATGTATGGATGGATTAGGTGAATTCTTCCCACATTCTCTCAGTATAATCAATATAGGCTTGATTGACGACGCCCCAAAGAATATGTAACACCGAAGCCCTTGGTCTTTCAAACCCTAAAGTCTTTCCCATGAGACACAAATTAATGATTGTTATGAGTTCTCTCCACGGCTAAAACATGTCATTAGTCACGACATCAGATAAGGTTCTGACAACTTTCGGGTAACCCAGATCATTGACAAATTTGATAAGGACATCCGGAGTTGGTAGGGAAGAGAATGCGTTGTTGTTGTCGACTAGTGTGATCTGAAGGGCATCTCTAAGTGTGTCTTTTGTGAGATCGAACCATTGTTCATCTAGTTGACAGCTGTAACACCCTATGGTTTTGTCATATCGAACAGTGTCCCAAAACTGCTGAATATACATAGATGGAATTGTCGAGGAAGCAATGAAAGCTCTGAAGAAGTTGGTGTGCTTCAGAATGTCCACCGAAATCTTGTAGATTGGATTGCTCTGCGACCTATCAACATCCAAATAGCAGTTGCTCTTTCCGACAGGCAACCAACTGCTGTAAGGCAAGATCTGATCATCTGTACGAGTGGGAGGTGCCATAGCCGGTGCTTGTTCAGCAGGAGCATTAACATTAACATCAGCCATTGTATCTGCACAATCACATCCACAAAAAGGCATGCATACAGAATGGAGATGTTAGATGTGAGCAAATGCTCAGTAGTTAATCAGTTATGGATTAAATCCTGAAAAAGGACACTGAGATCATATTTAAGTGGTGATCAATAGATTTGGTCAACTCTTGAGTCAACGAAAGTTAACTCATGGAAGAGAAGACAAAACGCAATGACCAAACCACAATGACTAAATCGCAATTGTCAGGCAATACTAGACAAAACGCAGAGGTAAAGACACACTAGTCAAAACGCAAGACACAAAACGCAGCTGGTCATCAAAACGCAATCACACAAAACGCAATGAATATTTTATTAAAAAAACTCAAAACGCAGTCTAGACAAAACGCAAGAAACAAGTCGCAACAGGTAAAACACAAGTAATATTATATTTAAAATAGACAAAACGCAATCATTTGAAATTTTTTCAAAATAAGGGTTTTAATATTTTAACGGTCTTCAAAGCAAAACGCAATGACTTGCGTTTTGACCTGCTTAACAATTAATAAGAAAAACGCAACATGGAATCACATAGCAAAACGCAATCAAGAAAACAAGGGCAAAACGCAATCATGATTAACCAGACAAATCGCAACCAAGAACTCCTAACAAAATGCAACTAGGAATATTCATATACAAAACGCAACCAAGAACTAACAAAACGCAACTAAGAATACTCATATTCGCAGATTCCTAACATACAAATCAAGGCATCCAAGGCATAATTAGATCATTATATGCATTCTATAACACTCACAAACTAATTAATCAATAACAAACAGCCACCACACACATCATACGCTCACATTTTAACTCAAAAAGTCAAACATTATGCGAAAATTACAAGGACCCTAAGTTAGCAATTGGGGAAGCAATTCAGACATCAACGAGGCATCATGTGAGTAAGTTAATGCTAACCCAACAAACAAAACTTAATTAGAAACACTAACCAAGACTTTGATGATGATTAAGCACGAACACCCTAACAAAATGCGATTTGATTACATTCAGGCCAAGATGTTATAGATACGGCATATATAGATGATAAAGAACACAAAACAAGCCTTACCTAAACATGAAATCACACAAAAGATCACGAAGCAGGCAAATCGCAATATATTTTGAGTTTTGGGTTGAGAGAGAAAAAGGAAACAGGTTTGACTGGTCTTTTGAAATTTTGACCAAGTCAAAATGCAAAGAGCCCTTTATACTTAATTACCACTTTTAACTTATGGCAAATTTGGCCCCTCACATTTCATTTCTTTTCCATTTAAGTTGTAAGAGATACCAAGGGTTTAATCAAAGTGTATAAATGGTACAATTAGTCCTTAAGGTTTTAGAATCTAGGAGTCAATTAGAAATTTGCACATAAGTCCCTATACACGCACATAAATGACAACTTTTGCCAATTGAGTTAACACAAGTTTAACCCCTCTTCAAACTGAAACCCCGGTACATGAAAACACCTTTAACCCTTTCCAATTACTTGTTTGAAGAATTAAAATGCCCGTTAGATGTCATAAATTTGAAAAACACTCTCCCCCTCAATTAATGACCCGTTTTCTATTTAAAGAACAGTAGTCTTTGATTGAGTGTCAAATGTTGAGAAATTTAAGGCCGATTAATTATCAAACAACACCTTTCCATCGAGTGAGGCACAAATAATTTTCTAAATAATCATAGACGGAAAATTTTTTAGATAGAAAGAAGACTTTTCTTCTGAATCAAGAAATAATGCACTGACGCTTACATTAGATCGAGGGTGCACGGATATAGAGTAATCCATGCCCGGGAGAACTTAATCACTCATTGTTAGGAACAACTGTCTTTTTGGCAACGTGCTTTCCTCATTCTAAAAACTGGGTTGCATATCAGAAATAATAGCAAGTCATAAGGACATGTTTTGAAAGGTTTTAACTTCCGTTCGAGCTTCATTTAAAGACCCGTGTCATTATTGAATGACATTTCTAGGTCCGTAAATGTTATCGATAAACGGAAGACATGTCTAGAAAAACTATTTTTGGTATTTTCTATTTTCTGATTTTTATGGATTTTTGAGGTTTTATATTTTTGTATTTTCTTTTTGGTTTTTAAGAATATGTACATATTTACATAGGATACATGAAGAAAATCCGTTACTCATCATTGTCATCCTGTAGACGTTTGAGTGTCTCTGGCTTCATACTCTTCATGCCAAGCCTCAGGAGAATGAATTCGAATCGTTCTCTGGGCAATGCCTTAGTAAAAATATTCGCCAATTGATACTCTGTCCTCACGAAATACAGCTCAACCACGTCATTCTCAACTTGTTCTCTAATGAAATGATGTCAAATGTCGACGTGTTTGGACCGAGAGTGCTGGACATTGTTGCAGCAGAGAGCTATGGCACTTTTGTTGTCACAATACAAGGGATCATGATTGAATACAAAGCCATATTCTGATAAGTGAGACCTCATCCATAGAATTTGGGTACAGCAACCAGACATAGCGATGTATTCAGCCTCTATCGAAGAGATAGATATGCTAGTTTGTTTCTTTGATGACCAGCTAACTAACTTATCACCAAGGAACTGAGCACTTCCAGACGTGCTTCTGCGAGTGTCTTGACAACCTACATGATCTGCATCTGCGTATGCTGTTAGTGCCATGGCGGTGTCTTTCGGATACCAAAGTCCCATGTTAATGGTTCCTTGGAGATTCCAAAAGACCCTTTTAATCACTTCGAGGTGCTTTTTAGTGGGCTTAGATTGATATCTAGCACACATGCACGCAACAAAAACTAGGTCAGGTCTACTGGCTATGAGATACATCAAGCATCTAACCATTCTGCGATAGTGAGTCTGGTCAACAGGGATACCTGAGAGGTCCTCATCCAGTTTTGATTTCTCCAACATTGGAGTGTCAATAGGGTCACTCTTATGAAAATAAAATTTCTTTAAAATTTCATTAGAATATTTAGATTGGTTTATGAAAATGCCTTTAGGATTCTGAGAAATTTGCAAACCTAAGAAAAAGGACATTTGACCCATCGACATTTGAAATTTAGAGCTCATTTCTTTAGAAAAACGGTCACAATCTCTAGGATCAGTCGAGGAAAATATAATATCATCAACATAGATTTGAACATGAAGCGTATGTTTGCCTGTTTTCCGAATGAATAGAGTTGGATTGACGACACCCTTTGAGAATCTGTTAGTCAAAAGGAACTTCGGCAAAGTATCATACCACGCCTTGGGTGCTTGTTTCAAGCCATAAAGTGCTTTCTTTAGACGATAGACATAATTCAAATGTTCTGGATCTACGAATCCTTTAGGTTGGCTGACATAGACTTCTTCCTTAAGTTCTCCATTTAAGAATGCAGTCTTTACATCCATTCGATAAACCATCATGTTCTTGCTGGCCGCATTGGCTATGAAGATTCTGATAGCATCAAGTCGGGCAACAGGCGCAAAGGACTTTTTGAAATCAATTCCCTCCTCTTGACGAAATCCTTTTGCCACTAAGCGTGCCTTATTTTTCAAAAAATTACCACACTCATCAAGTTTCACCTTGTATATCCACTTAAGAGCAATGACTAATGCACACTCAGGGGGTGGTACTAATTCCCAGACTTGCAGTCGATCAAATTCATGTATTTTGTCTTGCATCGCCTGAAACCAGCAGTCTTTAGTAACAGCAGAGTTGAAGTTTTTCGGTTCAACTTTCGATAGTACAGAGTTTTAAAAACACCATAAGGCATCGATAGCAAGCTGTTTGCGGGTGGATACTGGTCGAGAAGGATTCCCAATAATATTATCAATCGGATGAGAGTCGGTCCATTTTCGGAGATGTTCATGAGGTTGAGTGGACTGGTTGGATTCAGCTATCCAAATTTCCCCAGATGAAGATGCTTCAGAACTCGGGTATGGATCAAAAATGTTAACAAAGGTTTCGTTAGCAGCTAGAGCAAATGGATTTACTTCTAAAGAATGGTCAGCTGCAACACCAGGATGTAAAAAAGAGGAGAGATGATCCAAAGATGATAGGAAATTAGTTCCCGATGGTGCATCTTGATCAATTAAGATGGAAACCGATGGATTGATTGGTTGGAACTTGATCTACAGAAGCAGGATGGACTGGTCGGTTGACAGTGTGTGGCTTAAAATAGTCATCAAACATCAATTGAAACAGGATCTCCAATTCTTTATTTGTAGGAGGTACATAAGGTGCTGCAGGAGGGGTATTTAGAACTAGCCCAGAACTGATAGGTCCAGGCGACAATAGGTTAGGTACGGGTCCTGAATTGGAGTGTACAGGAGCCGTTTACCCAGTCAGATCATCGAATGTATCATGAATGGTTTCCATGATTTGTCGGGTACGCTTGTTGTAGATTCGGTAACCCTTCCTGTTTGGTGCGTAACAAACAAAGAACCTGATGTCTGCTTTAGCTTTCAATTTGCCAAGATCTTCACTATCGTTTATTGGGTAGCAGAGAGCCCTAAAGACACGAAGAAAAGAAAGATCTGGTTTCTTGTCATGTACAAGTTCATACGGGGTTTTGTTGTGAAGAGTATGTATCAGGGACCGGTTTTGGGTGTAACATGCAGTAGCAACAGCTGCTGCCCAAAGAAACATCGAAGCTTTAGAGAATATTAGCATAGTGCAAGCAGCTTCCACAAGAGTGTGATTCCGCCTTTTGACAACGCCATTTTGCTGAGGAGTTCTCGGAACTATTTTCTCATGAGTGATGCTGACGTACTCATAATAATCCGTTAAGTCTTTGTTGACAAATTTTGTGCCATTATCAGTCCGCACGAACCGTACAGTCTTGTTAAGACCAACTTGAAGTTGTTTTAACAATTTAACGACAAACTCTAGAGTCTCGTCTTTTGATCTCACAAATTTCACCCATGTGAACCGTGAATAGTCATCGATGATTACAAGAATGTATTTCTTCCCACTAATACTTTGTACTCTCAGCGGTCCGCTTAAATCCATATGAAGGGTGTGCAAAACTTCCATAATGGTGTTAATTGTTTTGGGTTGGTGGGTTGCTTTCCTGCTTTTTTCGAGTTAACATGCAAAACATAGATTATTTTTCTTAAACTTTAACCTAGGTAAGCCTCTAACCATATCTTTTCTAGCAAGATCATTGATGGTGCCAAAGTTTAAGTCATTCAGACGACGGTGGCACAACCAAGATTTGTTCTTTGAGGCTTTAGACAGTAAGCAAATGGGAGAGGACCTCATCATGTCTTCAACAGAGATGGTGTATAAATTTGAGCCACGACTGCCTTTGATAAGATTGACACCGTCTAAGTCTTTGACAAAACATGTATGTTTTCCAAAGCCTACGTTCAAGGTCAATCACAAAATTGAACCCACGGAGAAAAGTTAATGTCCCAAGCCTTTCACAGAATAACCCGAGATAACACTCCAGCCGCGATTTTAATCCCCAAAACCTAATAATTGCACCAAAATAGTCATTTCTGAATCTAACGATCCCAGATGAATACGTTTTTAACAAATTCCTTACGTGATCGATCTTCTATCATATTGTTTTGAGCACCGGTTCCAATATACTCAAAGGATGATTTGTACGACTTGCATTTGAACACAAACGAAAATGGAGAGTTTGATAAATTGGATCCCCAATTGAGATTGGGGTCCTGTTGCTTAGAGCAAACACAATTTAATACCATTGAGCATTATGTGCCTGTGGTTCTGTAAGCAAGGTATCACTAGTACATGCTATACGCCTAGTTAAAGGGCACTGTCCTCTTAACGAGATTAATCTACCAGTGGGCTTCCATATTTTTACAGGCACTACTTTAGGTGTAGTTTTCCTAGTTAAAGGGCACTGTGCACCTAAAGGAAATGTTCTACCAGTAGGCTTCCAATGATGTCCTACTGTGGTAAATAGTTTGCCAGTGGGTTTCCATGTTTGTTTAACATGTTTAACTCTCTAAATTTTCCTGACTAGAGGTGTTTTGGAAGACTTCAAGAAGTTGTCAGCACATTTTTATTCAACCTCACACTTTTATAAAATGTTGTAAACATTTTTAAAACATTACAAAACATTTTCTACAATTAAAAGAAATTTTTATTCAAAATAAACATTTTGAAATTCAAATTTTCAGTCCTGCAATGGTGGTCCATCAGAAGAATCAGGAGCCTCAGAAGAATCGGTGCATATGAATGGTGAAATAGCTGGTAGCGGGGAAATGTGCTCTGGTGAAGACATCTCATCTGGTGAATCAGAATCGGAACCCGTATAGGGAACCAAGCCACACAATCCAGTGGGTGAAGCGACAAGAGTCGTCTCAACCATAGGAGCGGCAGATGAAATAACAGGAGCAATAGTAGAAGTCTCTGGAGCAACCACAGAAGTAGAAGGAATAACAGTAGGAATATCACCAAAAAGAATAACCCGAGAGGGCGGTGATCCCACACTCTCATCCGAAGAATCAGAAGAAATAATGATAGCTGAAGCTGCCATGATCTGCACAAGCAAAAGTTTATATAAATCTCCTTTATATGAAACCATGCAAGGCATAAAGAAATGCTAAAATGAATGGCAAGGTAAATATGGCAATATGTAATACTCTCAAGTATATATAGAAATCTCATATATATGTATGCAGCAAGGATAGACAACACGTAAGCACAGATAGAGGCACATAGGATCACATACTGGTTATAGACCAGACCTAGTATAACTACCTGGTTCTCTATAACCTTGGCTCTGATTACCAATCTGTCACACCCCCAGACGGGGCCTGGACGGAATACGTGTCCGAGGGCGTGACGTCATAACAATCCGATCACAAGGCAATAAAGAACGACCACTAATCATGGACGTTTGAAAAAGTTTACTCGTTGCATAAAAGAAAATAAATTTAAGTTTTACAACCCATAATATTTAAGTTTAAAAGTAGCGGAAGCATAACAAAGTTTTGATAAAGACAACGAGTAAATAATAGATAAGTCTTGAAATTGGCGAAGTCACATAGCACATAGACTCCATATAGCATCAAGAATCGATCCAAGCTAAGCACCTGAGAAAACATGTTTAAAACGTCAACATAATGTTGGTGAATTCATAGGTTTAAGTTAATACAAGAGTGGACCACAAGATGTCAAAACATATGCGACTACTATAACAGATACAACATCACATAAAAAGTAGTTACTATTGCGCTAAGCTCATGACACTAAAGCTAATAATCAACAGGGCATGTTACATCCTGTCGTATAGTATTCCTGCCCTTAACCGGTGTCCCAAACCAAAGACCACCATAATGCACAATCGACATGACATATACCCATTTGTTCTTCATTAAGTGGAACCAAAGCGGATAGGGATAATTAGTCCTAATAGATCTATTTACTAACTCGCGCTTCCCTAATTGGTCCTCCGGTCGAGAAACTAACAGTTCATGATAATTCGGGCAGTAGTAGGTTTGTAAGCAAACTTAGGCAACACATAAACATGTAAAACTCGCGTAAAGAACTTGTGTCCAATTAAAAAGAAAACAATGTTTCTCACCCCAATGTATAAAGCATTTGTAAATCAGTAAAAACGTGGGGCTATGAACTCAACTTAACAAGGATAAGCGATAACCTAGATAAGCTATGAACTCAACTTAACAACGATGATGGTATAGGGAGGTCTAGCCGTGACCTAGAGTAAATATGGGTATGACTTAGCATTCGGCAAAGTAAACAAGTAAATTTAAAATATGATCCAAGTGTGTTTGCGTTTTAGTAATAAAAGACTTTGAAACTTTACCACGTCTTAGTTAAATCCCGACACTTGTAAAAAGTTACTATTTTTAGAAACTTTCCCTTTTAGGAAACTTTTTAGTTTCAAAACGTTAATAGCGTCCCCTATTTTCTTAAGTTTCCATATTTTACAAATCGCTTAAACAATTCTAAACCGCCTAATCCTTATGTTTAAATCGCACTAATGTCGTTTCGTACCATTTTTAATAATCCTACTTTTTATTAAAATCGGCATCTCAAATAACCTTTCATGACATTTCTAGTTGTTCTAACAAATTACCTAACATTTCTATATGTTTCGCTCGCATTTAAAACATCCAAAATCGTCCGAAAGTGCCCGAAACCCCCTTTTATTATTCCAATCAGCAACATTAAATAGAGTGTTTCTTAAAAATCTATTTTTCCGATTTGTGGTAAAAATGTTCTTCTCGTTTTTTACCTTTAGCTAAAACGGTTGCAACATTACTGTAAATCTCATTCCGGACAACTATTCGTGTTTTATATTTAGCCGATTCGGCACCGATGGGCTTCCGAATCGACCCATTTTAGCTGCTGTTTCTGGTCATAATATTCACCATTTTGCCGAAAATGTTTTCGAGTTTTTTCATTTGCATTAACTTGGCCGTTTAAGTCGGATTTTAAAGTGTGATATATGAAAAATTATCTATTTGAATGGGCTCTTTGTAATACTTTTACGCCTATGAACATTTTTTAAGTCGCTCAAAACCACAAAAAACTAATTTGGGACAGCAAGTGTGTTTTGCCGAAATATGACCAAAAATCAACCCAACTCGCATATTAGTGCCTAATCTAGCCCTAATATTTATTTACCAACAACCAATCAACAAAACTTAAACCTTAAATCCACCGTAATATCTATTGTTTACAAACTCTCATCAAACTCTCATCTCGCGCAAGAAATAATATTAAAACATAAACATATGGTGGTAACCATGTTTACTTCTATTTTTATAAAGATGACAAAGTATTTAATTATTTCTTTTGTAAAAAATTAAAACAACAAACACATGGAATCCTTTATGAACAAACATAGATCACTAAAGGAAAATAGATGATACAAGCAAAGATTAGGAACATATACAATCAAAGAAGAGCAGTAGCAAAAAACGCTTAGATCTAATACCCACAAATATGAGATCTATAAAAACCCCAAATAATCTTGCAACCTAATTTTATAATTCTTGAACTTCTTTGATAAAATAAGTCCAAACAACACTTAAGATCTACCATAGATACATTAGAAGTGAACTTAGAATACTTGGATCTTGCTAGAAATCAAAAGTTATGGAAGTGTTTGTGTGTGGGGGTTGTGCCGTGAGCTAGAGACACAAGGGAGGAAGGAAAGAAAATTTTTGAGGCTAGTGAAATGTGTTATAACCTAAGTGTGAGATATTGTTCTTATTTATAGTGGGAGAGTTAGGGTTTTGGAGGGTTAGATGGTGCATAAGTGACCAACACACACCAAGAGTGTGTGTGTGTGATGTGGTTCGGCCGAATAGGGCTCACAAGGACCAAGATGGTTCAATTTTTCTAGCCAAGGTTCACTCTATATGGATATGGTTCAAAGTTACTAGTCAAATGTGTAAGAATAGTGTAAGTATTCACATGCAAGTGTTGTATGATAAGTATACTCATGAGAGTGACACTCTCATGTGTCATTTTCCAAGTTTACATGCACACATGGGTGAGGCTTTCAAAATAAGATGCCAAATCTTTAATTTAGAGTTCAAGTATACATGTTGTTGTGGTTTAGGCACCACATTTTGGCTAGGGAGAAGAGGTGAACGAAATTTTTAAGCTTAGGGTATAATATTATCAATAACTTGAGTTTACACGAAAAGATTTTGAGTTTCCGGGGTTCCGTCCTTTGGCCAAAAAACGCGAAGAGAAAAGGAAAAACGCAAAATTTAAAGATATAACCTAAAATTTAATATCGGAATTGATTAAATCACAAAACACTCAGAAAGCTTTTTAACACAATAAAAATGCCTAAATAAATTTTTAACGATTGCCGGAGAAACGCTGTCCGATGAAGTTTCTTAGATTGTACGCAGTTAGTTTTCCTCTGTAACTGTCAGATTTAAACGTAACAAATAAAATTTAAAGTAGATGACCGGAGTGAGTCGGAATACTAACCGGGAATTTACGGGGTGTGACATCCTTTCCCCGTTAAAAGAGCTTTGTCCTCAAAGCTTAGGACGTAGCTTGAGATGCGGATACAGGGTTAGCGAACAGATGAGGGTACTTCTTCTGCATTTGGTCTTCGCGTTCCCAGGTATACTCGGGACCTCTTCTTGAATTCCAACGGACCTTCACGATTGGAATGCGACTTTGCTTCAAACGCTTGACTTCGCGGTCCATAATCTCAACCGGTTCTTCAATGAAATTGAGCTTTTCGTCAATGTGGATTTCGTCCAATGGAATCGCGAGCGGTTCATCGGATAAGCACTTTTTAAGGTTCGAGACGTGAAAGGTACTATGAACACGGCTTAGTTTCTCTGGTAATTCTAGTCGATATGCAACCGTTCCCACCTTGGCGAGAATTTTAAAAGGTCCAATATAACGAGGGTTCAGCTTTCCCCGTTTGCCGAAACGTATTACTCCTTTCCAGGGCGATACTTTCAACATAACCTTATCCCCAACCTGAAACTCTAATGGCTTACGTCTCTTATCAGCGTAGCACTTTTGTCGATCACGTGAAGCTTGTAGACGATGCTTGATTTGGATAATCTTCTCTGTTGTCTCACGAACAATTTATGGTCCAGTAAGCTGAGCGTCTCCCACCTTAGCCCAACAGATAGGTGATCGGCATTTTCCACCATACAACGCCTCAAAAGGTATCGCTTTAATACTTGTATGATAGTTGTTATTGTAGGAGAATTCTATTAAGGGTAGATGTCTGTCCCATCCCTTCCCGAAATCTATCACACATGCTCGGAGCATGTCTTCCAATGTTTGGATAGTCCTCTCACTTTGACCATCTGTTTCGGGGTGATATGTCGTACTCATATCTAATTGAGTTCCAAAAGCTTCTTGAAGAGATTGCCAGAATTGGGACACGAACCTGCCATCGCGATCAGAGATGATCGAAACAGGCACTCCATGTCTCGACACCACTTCTTTCAAGTATTGCCTGGTCAGCTTTTCCATTGAGTCATTTTCCTTTGCTGGCAGAAAATGAGCAGATTTAGTGAGTCGGTCGACTATAACCCAAATCATATCCTGCCCACTTGCCGTTTTTGGTAACTTTGTCACGAAGTCCATAGTTATGTTTTCCCATTTCCATTCAGGGATTTTTGGTTGTACTAATAGACCGGACGGTTTTTGGTATTCTGCTTTAACCTTCGCGCAAGTCATACACTTTTTCACATATGTGGCAATTTCTGCTTTCATGTTGGGCCACCAGTATAGCTTCTTCAAATCTTGGTACATCTTGTCCGATCCAGGGTGGATCGAATACTTTGACTTATGCGACTCGTGCATAATCAAAGCTCTCAAGTCATCAAACCGTGGTATCCAGCTTCTATTCTTCAAGCACAACGTTCCATCTGCGCGGGGCTCCAGATTCTTAATCATGCCCTGCAAATCTTCTGTTCCGTAATTCTCTTCTTTTCTCGCCTCAACCTGAGCATTCAAGATCCGCGCAGGGAGGTTCAAACCGATTGTCATAACCAAGGCTCGAACTCGTAGTGGCTTAGGTCTACTCTTTCGGCTTAACGCATCAGCCACCACATTCGCCTTTCCCGGGTGGTAACGTAACTCGCAGTCGTAGTCACTTAACAGCTCTAACCATCAATGTTGTCTCATATTCAACTCTTTCTGATCAAGAATATGTTGTAAACTCTTATGATCAGTGTACACAACGCACTTCGTGCCATAAAGGTAATGTCTCCACATCTTGAGAGCGAACACCATAGCTCCCAATTCCAAATCATGTGTCATGTAGTTCTTCTTATGGATTTTGAGCTGGCGGGAAGCATAAGCTATGACTTTCTCTTTCTGCATCAATACTGCGCCTAATCCCTTATGAGAAGCATCACAATATACTACGAAGTTTTCACTTCCTTTGGGCAATGCCAAAATTGGTGCACTACACAACTTTTGCTTCAATGTCTGGAAAGCAGTTTCCTCCTTTTCACCCCAATTGAACTTTACACTTTTCTGAAGCCAACTTCAAGGTCAGAGTCACAAAATTGACCAACGGAGAAAAGTTATGTCCAAGCCTTTCCACATAATAAACCCGGGAGATAACACTCTCACCAATTATGTAATCCCCATAACCTATAATTGCACCAAAATGATCATTTCTGAATCTAACAGTCCCGATAAACGTTTTCACGAAATTCCTGAGCCGTGAGCGATCTCTAGTCATATTGTTTTGAGCAGCCTGAGTCCAAATACCAAAGGACGATCTGTACGACTTGCATTTGAACACAAACGAAAATGGAGAGTTTGATAAATTGGATCCCCAATTGAGATTGGGGTCCTGTTGCTTAGAGCAAACACAATTTAATACCATTGAGCATTATGTGCCTGTGGTTCTGTAAGCAAGGTATCACTAGTACATGCTATACGCCTAGTTAAAGGGCACTGTCCTCTTAACGAGATTAATCTACCAGTGGGCTTCCATATTTTTACAGGCACTACTTTAGGTGTAGTTTTCCTAGTTAAAGGGCACTGTGCACCTAAAGGAAATGTTCTACCAGTAGGCTTCCAATGATGTCCTATTGTGGTAAATAGTTTGTCAGTTGGTTTCCATGTTTGTTTAACATGTTTAACTCTCTAAATTTTCCTGACTAGAGGTGTTTTGGAAGACTTCAAGAAGTTGTCAGCACATTTATCATGATTAACAGAATTAATGCATTCATTACACGTCTTGCAAAGTGAATTCGAATTCATATTAAATATAGTACTCCTAACGCTAGTACATGAATCAACACGATTCTTTTTCCTCATTTTAGACTTATTATTCCTAGGGTGGTCTTCTACTTTCTTCTTGGGCACACTCTTAGCTGGCAAGGTCTTATCATGCGTTGTTTGGCTCTTAGGCTGAGACCTTCTAGCTGTAGTGGTTGT
>BQNB010042369.1:25714-46165 GCA_026074375.1 Tanacetum coccineum | reverse complement strand
CGTAAAGGACATACCAACATGGCGTAAAGCGATAACGGCCATGTTTATAAAGTGTGATAATCAATTGAATTTTGACAGAGCTTATATCACAATGTAAAATGGTAAGTCGAGACATATTCATCATAGACGGTGATTGGTGTGACAACTACTCTCAAATAGAGTTATCATGATTGACTACGTAAAGTCAATGGATAACATCGCGAATTCGCTTACGAAAGGCTTAAGTAGAGAGTTGGTTAGAGAGTCGTCTAAAGGAATGTGACTAAAGCCCTTAAAGGAATGAGTTTCTATGAAGGAAAACTTAACCCAGTTGACTGGAGATCCCAAGATCTGGGTTCAATAGGACAACCTAATCATAGAAATGTGAGGGAAGCCACGTCAATATAGGGTTTTACTTAAAATTGTAACATCCTAATCCATTCCTATAACAAATGTGACTTGTTGAGGTTAAACATATGGCTTTAATGATTCAGGATGAAATCACAAAGCATAATGATTCAAGATGAAATCACAAAATATATGCTTCTAATGATTCAGGATGAAATCACCTATGTGAGAGAGAAGTAGGGTCGCTTTAAAGGGAATTGTGGGGGGCGCAATTCCTAAGAACTCTTGTAGAACCAGGCTAGTATTCATGACCATAATGAGCACGACTATGAGGACTTGACAAGGTCAGGAAGAGTCTTGTGTGAGTGTGTATTGTCGTCTACGTAAACAGATGTTGAGTTCAAGGACATCACGTCTACTCAGATCTAGAAGACTAAGTGCATCTCACAAGGGAAGGTTTAAAGGGTCACACCTACCTATCCTATGCAGGACTCAACCATAGAAATTTCGCCGAAACTTTCATGTGTTTTTGACCGATTTCCATTCATGTGGGGGATTGTTGGAAAAATAGTATATGTTATATATATTTATGTCTAAAATAGAGATAATATGAATGAGATATCGTGTCTCAAAGTAGGACACGTGAAACACAAAATCTGGAAATATATTTTATGCATAGATTTAAACTTATCAAATAAGTTTGTATAGAATATTTTGTGTCATTAAAAGATATGCAAATCTTTTTTTGTTAATAAAATATTTGCTTAAGTTGGGCAGATATTTATCTTGGAAAACAAGACAACATTTTCACTATAAATAGAGACCTAGTCTCATTCGTTTTAGACATAACTAAATATGCAGCTCTATATAAACCAAGTTCCAGCAATCCTTTCGATTAGAAATGTACGACTGCTTCCATGATTTTTCAGGCAAGTTTGTCAGGTCCGGCTGTACAACAGCTTTGGACGTTGTACCCTAGGAAACAGACGGCGAATCTGTTTTAAGGGAATCGTGTTAAACACGAGCCTCGTTCCATAACCTTTTACTACTTTTATTTACTTATCGTTATATAGTGTCTGTCTTCTGCGTCTACCCCTTTCTATCTGTAATTTAATATTCTGTTATTTATTTTCTGTTAATTTAATTTATTGTATTATAATTTAATTTTATTAATAAAAGTGTAACAGTTTCCTAACAATCCTTTGTTGTTCTATCATGGGAGATAGATTTCCATGAATTCTCAAGCATCGTGAAGAGGACGAATTTGTGTGAAGAAAACTGTGAGCATCACAGGCCCCAACATTTTTTATTCTTTTTTTGTGTTTTCAGTCTCCACATTCAAAAGATTTACGTGTTGGGCCAATTTATTGCCAGATGATCTTCATCTTACGATTTGAATAGAAAAACATCCTAAGTGTAGAAATCCTTAAACTGCTCAAAGTCACTAAATGAACAGTCATTTAGTGAGTTACCTTCAAGTCGTTCAAACTGAGTCTAAGAAGAAAAGACTCACCATTCAACTCAGTGAATGAAGTTCCTGAACCAAAGAAGAAGGTAACGGGTTTAGTGAGTTGTAGCAATAAGCCCACTAAACCCCTCTCGATCTCCTTTACATTTGAAGACCTAAAGACTTAGAAAAATGTCTAAGTCACTGAAGAAAAGGCAGGATATGTGCAAAATGATATGATCAAGTCATTATCACAAAAGTCAACATATCCTAGTAGGGATAAAAGAACAAAGACAGTGTCATCATTATCCTTCCTAAATATGTTTGTCCCATTCCTAGAATAGCCATTTGTATAGTGACACAAGTATTTTGTACTTGGTCTACTACTTTTAGGACACGTACTTATTACCCAACGGGTATTATCCATTCCTTAGGCTATATAAGAAATGTTGTAAAGGGGTAAAGTAAGATTGTGCAATTAATGTTGAAACATTCACAAACACTCTACTCTTAAAAAAAACTAGTCCTTGAACAAGTTCAGTTGGTTAGCATAGTTGTAATTCAGAGTAACAACTTAAGTTTACTTTGAGTTTAGTGAGGAGATCATATACTTACATTGTCATTCAATCCCAACTGTTATTCCGTAAATAGTTGGGTATAATTCTTTGATACATATCAAAAAAGAATTAAACGTTGAAAAACTTGTGTCTTTTACTTTTAAGTTTTAAACACATCTCTATAATATCTTCATTACATTACTTATCATGGTACTAAGTTAGGCTAACTTTGTAGTTAAACTAGCTTAGCAAACGGTAATAACAAGTTGTATCAGAGCAAAAGGTTTGCAAACCTTTTAAACACTTAAAAACTCAAAAAGTTTTTAAAATCTAGAATCCTAACATGGTTTACATTAATGTACCCCAACTTGTCGATAAAAAATGAGGTAGCTATTCTGCTACAACTCCTAGACTTCAAGTTGGAAAATTCAATAAGTGGAAAAAGCACATGTTTTGCTACTTAACCGAAATGGAACCGTATTACATTACGTGTATTAAAGATGGACCATTTAAACCTATAACCGTTAAAGGTTTATCCAAGCCCGAAGCATAAGGGTCAAATAATGAGAAGAGGGTGGTCAATCAAGACCAACGCCTTAAAAGCATCATTATATCATGTGTTGGACCAATTCAGTACCCAATGATCTTTCACTTGGATTTGAATACAAAATATCCTAAGTGTTAGATAACCTTAAACATTCCAAGGTCCTGAGTGAACATTCACTCAGTGAGTTACCTTCAAGTATTCAACTTGAGTCTACAAGAAAGACTCAACCATTCAGTGAGGCAGTTCTCAGTAAATGAAGTCTCTGAGCCAAAGAAGAAGGTGATGGGTTCAGTGAGTTGTGGCAATAAACTCACTGAACCTCATACGATCTCCAATAACTAGTAGAAGTCCTTAAAGATAAGTGCATGAAGAATAGGCGAGATAGTTTGAATGGATAAGTTCACGTACTTATCCATCTAAAGTCAAACTATCCTAAATAAGGTATGAAGACAAGATGAGTGTCATCACTGACTTTAGAAAGTGTGTTTGTCCTATTCCCAGATTAGAATTGTAATAGAGACAAACTATACAATGTGTACCGGTCCAATCAACCTTAGGACACGCACTTATCACCCATGTGTGTATGACCCTACCTAAGTAGTAGAAATAGAGATGCCTTGTAAAGGAGTAAGTCAAGTTTGTGCATTCAAAGTTGTATCTTTCACAAACACCTACTCCTCTAAATCAACTATGTCCCTAAAAAAGTTTTGTGGGTTAGCATAGTTGTCAACTTAGCATAATACTTTAAGTTATGCTAAGTTGTTAGTGAGGAAATTACACACACACATTGTCATTCAATCTTCATTGTTGTTCCGCAAACAATGGGGTATAGTTCTTAATAAGATATTATAAGAATTAAACGTTGAAAAACTGTTTTGTGTTCTTTACTTGTTCTGTTTTTCATTACATTACTTCAAGCCATGAGTTAGTTTATCTTAACTTTATAGTTTTTGGTAACTAACTCAAGGGGAACAACAAGTGGTATCAGAGTAGAAGGTTTATAAAACTTTTTCACAAAATCTGCTTAAAAAGTTTTTGAAACCTAGATCCTAAATGACTGCTAAAGGTAATGTACCCCAGCTGGTTGACAAAAAGGGAGGTAGTTACTCTGCTATTGCTCCCAAACTAGCAACGGGAAAATTTAACAAATAGAAAAAGCGTATGCTTTGCTATTTGACTGGTATGGAACTCTATTACATAAAATGTATTAAGGATGGTCCTTACCAACTAAAAAACCGCAGAAGGTGCTAATAAACCTGAGTCCTAATAGACCCCTGATGAGAGGAGGGTGGTCAACCAAGACCAACGTCTTAAAAGCATCATTATATCATGTCTACCAGATGATATAATAGAGTTAGTCATTAGTTGTGAGACAGCTAAATCTATATGGACTGACTTGGTTCACAGATTTGAAGGTCCCTCTGATACCAAGAAAAACAGGATCATGGATCTGAAACTTAAGTATCAAACTTTCAAAGCTAAACCCTCTGAGAATCTCTCATAGACCTACACCCATTACAAGACCCTGCTTAATGAGCTTACCAATGATGGTGTGACACTGTCTAAACACGAAATCGGTGTGGGTTTCGTGAACAGTCTCCTTGAGAAGTGGTTTACCTTCTCTTAGGGACTAAGATATGCCAATCACACCCAGAACCTTGACCTTGCTGATATCTATGAGAGGTTTGTTTATGAAGATAACCTAATCTCAAGGAAAAACCCTAAAACCAAGAATTCCCTTATTAATACACCCTCAGACTCTCCCATATCAACTACTTTTTTCTAACAATATTGTTCATGATTTCTAAGAAAATTCTGATGATGAGGTTGATGAGAGATCCAGTAAGGAGTACCTCATAGACCTAGAGTTATAGTTTCATGAGAGGGCCCTTTCGGCAAATTCAAAATGTTTTATCAAAAGAAAAAACAAATTTTCTAGTCAAAAAGCAAATGAAAACACTAATTGTTACAAATGTGGCAAAAAGGTCATTTTGCAAGAGATTGCTTTTTCAAAATGTTTGAACCTTCCTATAAATCATCAGTGTCAAACTCCTCTTTAGTGTCAAAAGGTTGCCAACCTAAGTTTACACCAAAACTCATTCAGTCTTCTCAACATACTCAGAGTGGTTAAAGTGAACCAAAGTTTCAAAAGGACTATAAGGTTTAATACAAGAAGATAAAAGCTAAACTTGCACTCTTTGAGGCTAGCCCCTCTACTTCTCAGTCTCCAATACCCTTTCAATTAAAGAACAAAGGCCTTGTTGCTAAAACGTTCGATTAGGATAAGGAATAAGTATCTGATAATGAGGAGATAACACATGTCAAGGTACTAATGGGTCTAGCAAATTATGAACTTGCTCCGGGGAAGAATCATTCTCGTAATGGTGAATGGATCAACATCACTATGAGAAAGGTATATATTCTTCTTTCTATAGATGAGGATTCTGATTGGCAGACTTACCTTAAATACATAAGCATTGACCTAAAGTTTGTTGAAGAGCAGAGACTAAACCTGTTATCAAAATATAACAAAATTGTTTTGAATTAAATAATTATAGAGATGATCTACTTGTCTTTAAACAAGAAAAGCTTGATGTTGTCACTTTTCAAATTCAAAACACTGAACTTACAAAGTTAAATCATGCTCTTCAAGAACAACTAAAGGAAGAAAGAAAGGTCAATTAAAAGTGGTTAAATAGTTCAAAAAAGGTAAGTCAATGCATCAGTGAGCAAATTTCAAACCAAAAAAAGAAAATTCTTAGAGGAGAACAACTTACTGAATCATCCTCCAAAAATGATGTTAAAGAAAACCCCTTCATACCTGCCTCCCTGGATTATGACCATGAAATGGTTCCAAAATCCAAAGACTGGGTTGAGAGACACAACATTGACAGCAAACTTCCAAACTTTAACACTGAAAGAATTATAGTCTCTGAAAGTCAAGCTGTCAATGAGTGTTTAAAACTAACTGAGGCAACCACTGACCCCGAGTCTGCTAAAGAATCAGGATCAGAATCCCTAACACCTCTACCTCCACTAAAAATCTTAAAGGAGCTTCTCCAAGCTCTAAGGTAATGTCATTGACTTACCAAGACATTGTTTAGGTACCATGAAACACACAAAGTCTGAAACATAAGAATCTTCACGTAAGAGTGTTTCAGGACCTACCATTGTTTGTGGTACTAAACCAGTCACTTCTTTAGTTCCTACTAAAGTCAAAATTAATGATCAAGAATCTAAAATTGATGAGCTAACCAAACTGGTTCAACTGTTAATGGATGAAAAGATTTAATCCACTCAAAAGATTCGAATCTAAATATGTTAATCCACAGTATGAATCATCTAAGTCAGTCAACTCATCCAAATTGAGTCAAGAATCTAAACCAAATAGCAAGAACACTGACTCATCCAAACCAATCAGATCAAAACCCCTTTAGAAACCCAAGCTAAAATGTGAACTCTGTCATTATACCAATCATTCAACTGATGATTACTATAGAATTCTCTATTGCATGAAATGCAAAAGTAAGGATCATAGGACCTTAGATCATGACATGTGGGTTGCATCACTGAAAAGTAGTAAAAACTACAAGGCACAGCCTTATCAGTATGCTTCACCTGCTAAACAGATCTTGAAAGCTAAGGCAAAGCCTTACCCACCATGCACAAACTGTGGGTTCAACGACCATCATCCTGATGATTGTCGAAATTAACCGGAGTGTGAAATATGTGGAAGTTTTAAGCATTTTACCTCATGACACAATCGTGTCATTCATGTCAAAGGATGAGTACTAGCTGAGTCCTCTCAGTCCAGTGAGTCCTCCATTAGTGTGAGCTGCACTACTTGTGGAAGTAATGTGCTCTCAATCACTGGCCATAATGATTTTAAGCACTTTAAGAGAGGTCAGAAAATTCAGGCTACTCAAGCCAGAGAGCCCACAAAAAGGTTGGTTTACAAGAGAAACTAACCAAGTTTATTATTTGTGTAGAGACACATTAGGGAGCCCATTTGGTACCTAGACAGTGGATGCTCAAGGAGTATGACTGATGTCAAGAGTTATCTGCATAAATATGTAGAGAAACCAGGTCCTAAGGTAGTTTTTGATGATAACTCATCTTACATTACTGAGGGATATGGTTCAATAAATTGTGGTGGTATATGTTTCTCTAAAGTAGCTTTTGTAAATGGTCTTAAATACATTCTAATTAGCACCAGTCAACTCTGTGATGCTAAAAATATTATTCGGTTTGATGATATGGAAGGAACAATCTTTAATGCTACCAAAGAAATTATGTTGATAGCCCCAAGAAGAAATGATGTATATGTCCTTGACATGTCATCACTGACTCCAAATGGAGTATGTTTCTTTGCCAAAGCCCCAAAAAGTGTAAACTGGCTATGGCACTAAAGGCAATCACATCTAACTTTAAAGAACACTAATAAACTTACTAAGCAAAAAAAAAGTTCATGGCCTTCCTTCACTTGTTTATTCAAAGGATAAACCATGTTCTGCATGTAAAAAGGGAAACCGTAAAAGAGCTTCTTTCAAAACTAAACAAAAGTTCTCAATCAGGAAGTGCCTGCATTTTTTTCATATGGATCTATCTAAACCAGTCAGTCCAATGTCCATAAATCATGAGAAGTATACCCTAGTCATTATTGATGAGTACTCAAGGTACACATAAGTTCACTTTCTCATGAAGAAGAGTCAGGCAACTAAAATGATCATGTCTTTTATCAAGATGGTTGAAAACCAAAATGATGTAAAAGTCAAACAAATAGAACTAATAATGGAACTTGAGAGTTTTTATGATGAGAAAAGAATTTCTCAGAACTTCTCTTCTCCCTATACACCTAAACAAAATGGTGTGGCTGAAAGGAAGAATAAAACTCTCATTGAGGCTGCTAGAACAATTATAACACCTCAAAATCGGGTTTTAAGCGTTTTATTACGAGAATGCCATTGGAATAGTTTGACTATGACTTTTATAAGTTTGAAGAAGTTAAGTGATTGGTTAGTCAAACCCGGTAGTCAACTATAAGCATTAAGAGTATGTAAATGGTGTTAGAAAATATTGTGTGTCACATTTATAAATAATATGACTTTAAGGGCTAAAGTTGTTAAGTGGTAAATAAGCTACATACGTTATTGTCGCCAAATATAAGAAAAGAGGACTTAAGGGATCAAAGTTGCCAAAGTGGCAAACTTCTACCCATCAAATATCAAGATACTTCCCAGACATTCCATCTCATTCCATACACTCCATAAATTTCTTGTAATGAGTCTGTGTTAAACCAAAGGAAGAAAAAGGAGGGAAGTCATAGAATTTTAGTGATCAAAGAATGGAGGATTGAGTATGTTATGCAATGTTTATATCCTAGCTAGTTCTCCCATGTAGTAAGTAATCCTAATCTTGAAGTAATTGAAGAATTAAGGGTTAGGGTTTATATACCCAAATTAGGGTTTTTGGGTAATTGGGTTTCTAAACCAAGTGTTAAGGTGTTTATAATTATGGGTTAACGTAAATTAATGATTTATGAGTAAAATAGTGATTTTTGGATATGATCATGATATGATCATATAGAGGTTGATAATGAAATGGATATGTCATGTGTATTACTAGAAACCCGTTAATTGTTACATATATAAAGTATTTATGATGTATGATGATTATGGTTTAGGAAATCAAGAGATGATGGTGATGATGCTTATTTTTAGCTTAAGGTAAGTAACTATGACTATAATATGTTATGATGTATGAATGATCATGTGTTTATGTAAATTGTTTGTTAAGTGTTTAAGTGATATAGAACTAGAGGCTTAATTATGAAGATGGAATAAGACTAGTTGGTTTCTAGCAAGAAGGATTCTTGGTTTAGTCATGGGACTAACTAAGGTATGTGAAGGATTTGTGATTAATGTTGATGTGTTAAGATGCTTATTGTAAGTGAATGATGTATGTGAATGACTATGTAGATGATTAAATGGTTAGCCCTGATATATGTATATGCATTTGATTATGTCTTATGTGATAATATATTAAGTCGCGTTACTTACTAAGCGAAAGCTTACGTGTTTAAGTTTTAATGTTTTGTAGGTCCAATGTGAAAGAGTAAGGTTTTGATAAGAAGGGCCCGAGATAAGAAAGCAAGGTTTAGAATTATATGAAGAATGTGCATAGGAGCTTAGTAGTTGTATACCGAGCTCGAATTAAAGTTGAACCCCAAAAGTGTCCTAATGGTTTGTAAGTGTTAAGTGTTAAGTGTCAAGTGTCAATGTCCTTGGTATTGGTCTTGTATATGAAGGAATGTAAATGGGTCAATAATGTATGCAAACGGGTCAAAACAGGATGTTTGGTAAACCCATAATTTTATATGTTTTGGGTCATTTAGACCACAAACAAGTATGGATATAGTGTATTTTGTAGTTTTAATGAATTTTGGAGATTTTTATGAAATATCAAGTTAGGGAAGTTAGTTTTTCGTAATAAAGTGTCCAAAATAAGTTAAGGTGTGTGTCCAGGAGCAGGGAGCCACCTGGCTAGGCTTCTCAGCCGCCCGGTTCGCCTCTAGCCGCCTGACTGGCTGGCTCGGTCTGCAACTTTTAGAATTTTGTTTTCGTCGTAAAATCCAAACCGTAAGGAGTTAGAACGAGTTCCTTATATCGTTGGAACGCTTATAGAGTCTACTATATGATAATGAAACTTTCAAGGGTCAAATTGTAATGTATTTTAAAAAGTATATTAAGGATTGACACAAGGTAATTCCCGGTCTTACGTTTCCATAAAGTTTTTGATTTTCGGTCAAATTTTAAGTCGGAAAAGGGGCGTTTCAACAATGCTGAATGGCTTAGTATTCTCTAAGCATTTCTGGACTGAAGCAGTCAGAATTGCTTCTTACACTCAGAATATATCTATAATTATCAAAAGACATGATAAAACTCCCTATGAGATATTCAGAGAAAGGATCCCTGATATCAGCTACTTTCATGTGTTTGGATGCCCTGTTGTTAGCCTCAAAATATTGAGTCAAACAAGGAAGCTCGCCTATGAATCATGAAAGCTCGGTCTTTAATTAACTATATGTTGTAATAGGCTAGAAAGGGTAAACGGGCTCGTTTATGTAATCTAATTGGTTACATGTATTGGGTGTAATCCCAACCAAAACTCGAGCCCGGCCTGTGTTAGTAAAGCTAGGCATCCAACATGTGATGTCTAACTATAAATACCCCTCTCCAAGGATGGAGAGGGTGTTGGTTCTCATTGTAATTTCCACATACTAGTAATCAATCATTCTTATTTTCTCTCTACTTTCTCTCTCTTGTTTCTCTCTCTAAACTTCTTCCTACTTCCTTATCTTTTCATGTTTAATTTGTGTACTAGTAATGAAGTGAAGTGATTTTGAGTTATCGACATTTGGTATCAAGAGCCTCGGGTGGGTTTAGTGATTTGTGGTTTGGTTGTTTGAGCTTAAGAACCAACAAGCAACACAGCGGTAAACAAATCGTATAATACTCTCAAAGAGCCTGAAAAAACCAGCTGAAACAAAATAAAGATCCAAGAATACTACGCGAACAAAAGATATAGCAACTCCTAGACCGAACGCCGAAGCAAAATCAATGCCACCAGTCTCCATAGGAATGAAAACTCTAAAGAAATAATGTTTTTTCTCTCTATAAAACTCCAAATAGCCATCCTAATTACCAACATACTAAATAGACGACTCTCATATACCAAGGAAAAAACAAATAGGGAAGTGAGGGTGCAAAACACAAACATGGAACAGTCGAAACTAAAACTCCTGGACCAAAAAAAATAGGGAACTTTGCTTTTGTTTTTTTTTTTTTTTCTTTCTCTTCTCCTAAACTTCTTCCTACTTCCTTCTTTTTTCTTGTTTAATTCGTGTACTAGTAATGAAGTGAAGTGATTTCGAGTTATCGACATTTGGTATCAAGAGCCTCGGGTGGGTTTAGTGATTTGTGGTTTGGTTGTTTGAGCTTATTCGACCTATGTATATAGCTTATAAGATTCGTTTTAATTCTCCGTGTCTTTTTATGGTGGTAAATAGATTTTATCGACTATTATATGTTTATGAGTCACGAGTTTTCTTTTAACTTGTTAATAAGTTTTTTATGCTTGGTGTACCACATTTTGTCTTGTTAACAAGCCACAATCTTTGTCCAATATCAGGAGACAATGCCATTTTGATTTATGTCAAGGTTTTTTTTGTTTATGAACTAAAAGGAAACACAGTTTCTGGGTTTCTATTGGTCACAACGACTTCAGTTTGTAGCTTATTCTCACAAAAAGATTTAATCCTTCAGTTTCAACCCAATAGATGGCTTTTGTTAAGTCCTTGTCGTAGCTTATTAGTGTATTATCAACTTTTTCGTAGCTTATTTTGTGTTTAAAGAGTCTAACTGGCGGTTTGAGTAAGATTGTCTCGTTTTATGGTTAGGAAATCTTTGTAGCGATTTGGATAGGATAGTACATTTAGAGCTGTTTTGTAGTCGATTTCAAGCTAAACAACAAGAAGTGTACTAGTCTTTTGTTGGTTAGTCGTAAGTAAGCAAGCAAACATGAGATAAGAAAGCGACTTGTACTTGTTGATGGTGATAGGTAGCGGTTTGCTAACCTTTCTAGTGGCGGTTTGCTTTTGAACCGTAGGATTTTGATAAATAGGGACAGCGGTTTAACATTTATCTTGGCTAAACTAAACAAAACTCTGCCCAATTAAAAACATGGTAGCTGTTTGATAAGAATCTTTCCAGTGGTTTAGTCAAAGTTAACAGGACAGTAGTTTGCTTATTTAAGACTTTAAGACAACGGTTTGTGCTTCGAGTTGTTTCGGGTTTTTCGGGTGTCTATATCGTTTGTTCGCGGGACTTCTAACGAATATCATTAGCATCGCGGTCCTTTAACGATCATCATGACGTGTTTCATTTTTATCGAATCATCACGCAACGATTTCAAAAATTTTAACCTTAAGTTTACGTTGCAAGGTTGAAGAAGATACCAATTTATATTTCATGCACACGTAAAGAATAGTAATTTCAAGATATTTTAGAACGGTTCACATTAGAAAAGAAAGGGTTCATGAAATAAAGGTTCACACTAGTTTTTTTTAATACATAAGATATTTTCAACCTTTATTCATTATTACTCCTTCATAACAAAACCTTTTCACCATTAGTCCATTCTTACCAAAGTGTTGCATAGTTAGTTCTTGTTTGTACAAATCCTTAATGATTGTTAAAATTTACAACAAAGAACCCTTAACGAATTCATAATATTATTGTTCGTCCTTTGTTAACTCATCAAACAAACAAAGTACTCTCACAACAACACCGATTCATCGACAACGATTTCACCAACAACAATTCTATTTTCACGGTTTCTTCTTGATTTAGTAAAATCCCGCGAAATACTAACGTGTTTTCTCAGTTTAATCAAGACTTGTAAAATACCGTGAACTAGATTTCCATACTCAATCCACAACAACAATCACTTTACCTACTTAAGATCCTACAAATTATTTTCACTTCACAATTTTTGGTAAAATGGAAACGAAAGATACTTTATCTTCATGTTCGAATTAGGAAGAACAACAAATGCAACAAATTCAAGACAAAGCAAAAAAGAGTTGCATGGTATCTTTTCGACAACTTCATTCACACCTCAAGCTTCTTTCAAATAACGACTTAAAAGGAACTCGAACCGAGTGTGGATTCAAACGCGTATTTGCTACACTCTTTGGTCAAGATGTTGAGACTTTCACAAGCACAACGTTCCTAAACGTGGATCAACTAGAAAAGCAACTTGACAAAGAAGAATTTCAAGAGATTGGATCCATGGCTACTTTTAAAGTACTCGAGACACACTTTCAGATGTTCATCAAGTCACGAATTTATTTGGATGATGGATATGTTATAATGACACGCAAGTACTTTCTAGAATACACTCAACTCGAGATTCGAGAATTCCGTAATACACTGATCCAACACATGGAATCTGTAAAGAAGTTGATTGATAAAAGAGCACTGCATAAAAGAGAGTATGACAACAGGGTGAATGAAAGACAAATGCCGACAATAGAGGAAGAGGTTGATACGAGTAAAGCATTGGATGCTAGTTTGGTTAACACAGAAAGCAGTGGGACAGAATCTAGAAAGCAGGATACAAGCAGCAGTTCAAGGAATGATGTAGATGCTGATGATGCCGATATCAAACCCGTATATGACGAAGAGCCAATGGTTGAGGTACAATTGACTGCTGAATGTAATGTATTTGCTACAAGAAAACAACATTCTGAGCAACCTGAATTCAATAATGAAGGAGAGGTTGACCAGAATGCTGAACAATGTCATGACAAACGTCCTTTGCCTGCTAAATTAACTAATAACCAAATAATTGATCTCTCATATCAATCTCTCGAATCTAAAAATATTTGTCTCAAAAAGACTGTTGCCTAATTTCAAAAAGATTTTTTAAGAATGGAATCACATTGTGTTAATCTTGAACTTAAATATCAAAATCAAGCTTTAAAAGAAGGGCAAAATGGTCAATTTTCGAAAGTAAAAAGTAATGAAGTCAATGTTAAACATGACATAGATGTAACTGAAACAATAAACATCGAATTGGAACATAGAGTGGCTAAATTACTTAAGGAAAATGAGACCTTGAAAAAGCATTACAAAGAACTGTATGATTCTATCTTGACAACGAGAGCTAAGACTATAGAACACACAACTTCTTTGATTGCTAAAAATGATGAGTTCAAAGCTCAACTTTAGGAAAAAAGATTTGCAATTGCAGCATTAAAAAATGAGTTAAGAAAATTAAAAGGAAATAGTGTGAATACTAAGTTTGCAAAATCGTCAATCTTGGGAAAACCAGTTTTGCAATCACTAAGAAACCAATCAGTTGTTAGACAACCAACTGCGTTTAAGTCTGAACGACCTAGAATTTTAAAACCACGGTTTACCTCCCAAGTTGATGTGAACAACGATTTGCTAAAACCAGTCACTACACATTATTTGCCTAGGGAAAGAGAATCTGCCTTTGCAAAACCTCATCACATGATTGCACTTAGCTCATCTAAGTATAGCTCAAATGACATGGTTCGTAATCATTACCTAGAGAAAGCTAAGAAAAAGACACACGAAAGAGGTAGGAATTCAATACCTAGTGTGATGCCTACTGCTAAGTCACAAAGCACAGCTAATGGTAGCAAACCAAAACCTAGGATCAATAACCAAAATTCTAGGAATTGGCCTGCATCTAAGAGTAGTTGTGTAACAACAAAGACTGTGCCCATAGCAGAACACTCTAGGAATTTTAGAAATTTTTCTGACTCTAAAAATTTTGTTTGCTCGACATGTCAGAAATATGTCTTTAATGCAAATCATGATGCTTGTGTAACGAAATTCCTGAATGAGGTCAACTCGCGTGCTAAGGTTCCATCCCATAAGACAACAAACAGAAACAAACCCGTAAAACAAAAAATGTTGCAAAGAAACCAGAAAGACAGATCCTAACAGGACATAGGTTTTCAATCAAAAAGACTTCCACTATGTATGAGAAAAAAACAAGTCCTAGATCTTGTCTTAGGTGGAAACCGACGGGTAAAATTTTCAACACTGTTGGTCTTAGATGGGTTCCTACTGGAAAGATATTCGTCTCTAGCATAACCAAGGTTGACAGTTGGTATGTGCTCAATTACACATACCTTTTTCCATTAAAAACGAGCTTAAATGACCAAAAACAGACAAGAATTGCCAAATATGTGTTTGTTTTGCATTTGTGTTGTGTAGGAAACGGATATACACAAAAGGACGAAAAACAAAGCCAAAAATGACAAAACTGAGCACGGAATGGGAAAGTGTGAAAGACAAAGCAAAATCAAAGCCAAAGAATCAATCAAGCCAAAAAGTCAACAGAAAAGTCAAATAGTCAAAGTCAAAGTCAACCCCGACAAGAGTCAAAGTCAACTCCGAGAGACTGAAACAGAAAATACAACTTGAGGGACCACAAATGCCAAATCCCTAAAGTGTTGCAAGGATAAAAAGACTACAAGGGGTGAATTTGCAATTTACTTAAAATACAAGTAGAGGGGGCAAAACTGCCAAACCCCCATACTTGTATTAACACAAGGACTGTTTTTGCAAAGACATATATAAGGTTGAGGGGGCATTTCTGCCAATCCCTCAAACCTGTATTATTAACAAGGACGAATCTTGCAAAACCAGATATAACTTTGGGGGACCAAAGTTGCCATTTCCCCAAACCTTTACCCTGTCACCCCAAACCTTTTTATAACAGGTTTTCCCGCCCATTTTCCCCCCCAAACCACTCACGGGTTAACCATCACCTTTTTATCCCATAAACCCCATTAAACCCTGGATAAACCCCACCCTCTACCTCCACTAACCTTTTCCCAAAACCCTAAACAGCCTTTACATGTTGGCAATCCCCCTTTCCCCAATAATTTAAATTTTCGATGGCTTAGATGACTCAAAAGAAGCACTAGATGATTTCAAGGGCTGAGATTAGCTTTTGTCAAGCCTCTCACACGACTAACACACCCTTTGAAGCTCTCACAAGGAAAGCACAGCTGCAAGACCAAGCAAAGAAGAATTCGGCTATAAATAGGACCATTTTGTAAGCCTTAAAGGCATCATAGCATAACTTAGCTTTTACTTTTCAAATTAAGTCTTTTTCAGCTTATTTCAACTTATTTGTAACTTATTGTAGCTTTTAATTCAGTATTGTACTCTTTCCCAAGTTTAATCAAAGTTTGAGGTTTTAAAGTTAAAATTCAATTTCAAATTTCAAATGGAATGAATGCTTATTGGATGATAAGTCTGAAATAGATAGACTTATGGGTATGATGAGCTAGTACACTAGCTCATTTAAGCTTGTGAACCTGTTATCAAAGTTAAGGACCAAAGGTATTGCTAAACCTTCATTTTAAGCTCATTTCTCTACATTAGCTTATTTGCAGCTTATTTGTGCTTTCAATTATGCTTATTTATGCTTGTTTATTTTTATGAAGAGTAAATTGTTTTTAAGACCTTGCCTAATCGTCCTTAAATCAGCTTAAAAAGCCCTTTTTGGAAATTAAAGGGGTGTTTGGGACAAGGCCAAAGTAGGTCAAAATGATAGTCTAAATGGGTTGGGGTCACTAAGACAGATTTAACTAGCTAAATCATGATCTAATAAGTAGCTTTAATTAGTTTTTATAGTTTAAAATTCAAAAGTTAAGTTTAACTTAGCTATAGTTCAAAACTGTGGAAATTATTGTGTAAGATTTGCTTATTTTCATCCTTGTTTTAAAGGTAGCTTTTCAGTAACAAGATTTAATGTATCCATTTTGAGTATTATCATAGGCAATCTAGCTATAAGCTAGAGAGTGCCATTGCCTAGTTAGTGGTTTTGGTTTAGCAATTGCTCTGTCATAGTAACCTCATAGTTTTAGAAGTCACTCTTTTTAAGCTAAAAGTTAGATAAGCTATATACAGTATTAGGTTCTGAAAATGCAAGAATAAGTTAATTAGTATGTATGCTATATCTGTTTTAAGTTATTTTTGTTTTTAATTTTCATTAGCTAACTTATTTTCAAGCCCAAAAAGCCACCCAAGGGCTGTTTAGTTGGCAGAAATGAGCTAATAAGCTCATTAGCTCATTTAAGGGTTTAAGTTGAGTTAATTGCTCATTTTGTGTTGATATCTGCTTATTAGGTTTGTTTAGCTTACCTAAGCTTATATTTGTCCATAAAGTTGGCTTATTCAAGCCTTTTCAGCTTTAAGTCCTTTTGGCTGTACTAACTCAAAAGTTAGTGCTGCTGTTTTTAAGTCTATTTTTTTTGCTCATTAGTTGTTCAAGATAAGCTTAAATTGCTTTTTCTTAAAGCCTTTCATGTCCTCTTTTCCTTTTTTTTAGCTTTTAGGTTCTTAAGAGTCTGTCTTAGGGCTTATTTATAAGCTTAAAGTGTCTTAAAGGGTTGTTTGGCTTTGTTTTTCCCCTGGTGCAAAACAGCCAATTGGCACCCCTTTTCTTGGCTTATTTAAGCTGGAAAGCTTAAGCTTTCTACATTTTCAGAAAGCCTATAAGCTCTTTAATAAGCCCCCAAAAGCCCAAACCTTAAGACACCTTCTAGGTGGCTTATTTTTAAGCTAAGAGTGAGCTTTTGGCTGTTTTTCAAACAGCCTTAAGCTCAAAAGCTCAATTAGCTTATTTGAGCTTGTGGCTTATTTCTTGTTGCATTAGGTGTATTAAGTTAGTTTAGAAAGCTTTTTAGGAAATTTAGCTTATTTTGAGCTTTTTAGAGCTTATCTTCAAATCTGCCAAAAAGTCCCCTGGTGCAAAAGCCTGTTTTGACAGCTTCTTTAAGCTGTCATTCAGCTTACCGTATTCTTTCTTTTTAGCATATTTGGCTAGCTTATAGGGTGTGTTTTAAGCCCCTATAAGCTCAGCCATTGGGTCCCACTTTAAGGGCTTAAAAAATAAGCCCTAAAAGTGCCCTCAAGGGCCTGTTTGGCCTGTAGCCAAACCCCCTTTGGCTTAATTTGCTTATTTTAGCTTATTTCTCTTTCATTTTGGCTTATTTATGTTTAGGGTAGTTTATTAGGTTAGTTTAGGTTAAATTTACCTTAGTTAGCTTTGCTTAGAGCTTATTGCAACTTATTTGAGTGCTTAGCCTAAATTTCTAAGTGATTAAGCTTTTCTAAGCTTATTGCTCTTTCAAATTTGCTTATTTAGGGCCTGCACTTGCTTATTGTAACTAGTAAAGTTTAAGTTGTTAGCTAGTTAGCCTTGTATAGCTTATTTGCATAGTTATAACTTTTTAAGAATCCAAAAAAGAAAAAAAATAAGCCTTAAGCTTACTTAAGCCATTCTGTCACTTTTAAGCTCATTTTCCAGCTTATTTATAAGCTTTTGTAAAAACTTGTAGTTATAAAAATTGCTTATTTATAAGCCCTTTTTAAGTTTATAAAAAAAAATTTGAAAAAAAAAATAAAAAGGGGAAGGCCAAGGCCCCGGGTGAGCAAGACTCGAACCCGGGACCTCAAAGCCCTCAACCCTTTATAAACACACACACACTACCGCTGCGCCCTTGGGTCTTTTCTGTTAGACCTTTGGGCGCTTTGGTATTTAAAGGGGTTTTAAGCCCATTAAGCTTATAAGCTGTTTGAGCTTATTCAACAGCTTATTTGATAAGCGGGTTTCCCCAGCTTATTTTTCTTAGGACCGTCACACTTTCAAGTATTTTGTGTAAATTTTTCAGATTTTTTTATAAACTTTTAGTATTTTTTATAATTTATTTTCTTTAAAAACTTTAAAAAATCATAAAAAATAAAATATTAATCAGAAAAATATAAATCTTTTTTCTAAAATTTTCTTTTTTCATATATTTTGTAGGAAAAATGTTAAAAGTTTCGTAGGTTCATTTTTTCAAAAATTCATTTTCTAAAGAACGGGATTTGTCCCCGTTTTTGTTTTGACTCGTTTTTGGGTCAAACGACCTCCGTTTTTAGTCTAGTTTTTTTTAAACTTCGTTATTTGTCATTTAGAATCTATTTTAGCTTTTAAATTTGTTCTAGGGTTTAAATTGCAAAATTTAGGTTTTTGACCCTCGTTTTTCGTGCCCGTTTTAGGATTTAAGTTATTTAGCTTTCGTTTTTAGGTTTTATTTAATCGTTTTTGCATATTTAACTTGTAGAAATAGAAAACCAATCCTAATTTAGTCATATTCAAACATCGTTTATCAATTCGTCATTCGATTTTCCATTCAAGCCTCGTTGGGACTTAACGACCCGGGAACTCATACTTCCGGTTACATATATATTTTATTTTGTGAATTATTAACCAATCCCTGGTCAAGGGTATTGGGTTGATTGTTTGCTTATATATTATATATATATTATTGACGAATCAATTTTTGGCGCCGTTGCCGGGGAGGCTGAAAACGATTATCGTTACGTTTGACAATTTGTGTTTGAATCTGTGAATATTTTCTTCTATAAAAATATAAAAAGTACAAAAATATTTTTCATTTTCTTTTATTAGTATAATTATCATATAAAAACAAAAGAAAAACCAAAAATATAAAAACATTGTCCATAAAAAAGGAAATAAAATTCACAAATTGGTAAAAATACCAAAATATAATATTCTCAATTGAGGTATTATCATAATAACTTCCGGTGAACTTGTTGGTTCCCAACTCGAACAAAAGATTTAAAAACTTGCCATTTGTGTCTCTTACGACGTACGGCTCACCTTGAAAAGTTAAACAAACTATAAAGTGGGTATAAGGAGGGTTGTTCCGAGGAACTACGACCCGAAAGGAGAAATAAGCTTCGCGCTATTCCTACTCCTCCGCTCACCTGTGCGTTTATCTTCGCTTCTCATTCTATGATCCCAGTGTTAATAAATAAAGAAAGTCAAACTTGTTAAAAAATGAGAAAATCCAAAAATATTAGTTGTAGTTAGTGTAAATTCAGAAAATGGTGAAAACGGGGCTTACATGTTTACTTCATAACATTGCGTGAGGACACACAATACCTTAGTTTGGGGGATTTGATAAGTGCTTAATTACACATATCTTTTACCTCTAAAAACGAGCTTAAATGACCAAAAACAGACAAAAACTGCCAAATATATGTTTGTTTTGCATTTGTATTGTGCAGGAAGTGGATATCAACAAAAAGACAGAAAACCAAGCCAAAATGACAAAACTGAGCATGGAATGGAAAAGACTGTGCAAAATCAAGGCCAAAGTCCAAAAATGCCAAAGTCAGAGTCAATACAGAAGAATCAGCAGTCAAACCGGAGCCGGAACTGAAGAATACTATTGGATGCAATCTTAACCCATCTGATGGGCCGGGAAAGCCCAATAGTATAACTATGAAGACTGTGAAGACCAAATGGGCCCTCAATCAATTTCAACAGCCCATTTGTGTGCAATTGACAAAGACTGTGAAGACTTTGAAGGCCCAATCCTAGCCCAGTTACAGCCAATCTCAGCCATTGTACACACAAAACCCACCTGAACCTTATTGGGCCTTAAAAAGCCCAATAACATAAGCCTAAACCTTATTGGGCCCAGACACACTCAATTGGGCCCAATACAAGCCCACAAACCCAATTGGGCCCAATACACAAACCCAAGCCCAATAACCTTTTTACAAAACCTTAGGGACTAGAATTGTCATTTTTAAAATAGGTTTTATAAAAGAAAAATGGTTTAAACTAAAAGAGGGACTGAAATTGCAATTTTCCAAAACCCTTTTATTCTTTTAGTTATAAAACGCAGGGACCATTTTTGCAATTTCCCAAAACTCTTTTTATTCTTTTGTTATAAAACGACAAGGACCATTTGTGTCAATAACCAAACTAGTTTATAACTGTTTTTTCGGCTGAAATGAAATGAATAAAGATAGAAAGAAGAGGGGCCAAAATTGCCTCTTCCCCATATTTCCCTTTTAAACCAGCATAACCACCCCTGTACCCTCACCACTTTACCGCCAAAACCCCCACCTCCCTTTCCCACGGTTTCACTCCCAAACCAC
>BQNB010042369.1:0-25061 GCA_026074375.1 Tanacetum coccineum | reverse complement strand
TACTATTAACTATTAAACTACGAGCTATAATAAACAGTAAAATACATGGGGTGATCGAGTCTTTTTCTAATATCTAACAGTCTATCTCCTAAAAGAAATAAACACAGCCTCACCAACTCAATCTTATTTCTCAAAACAATAATCGTAGGTACAAGATGATAAATCTTTATACACGATCGAGCCTTAAACCCAAAAAGCAAGTGCACGAACCCCTTTCAGATTTCACAAAACACAAATAATCCTTTACCCTTTTTCATCAGTGAGAACCCTTTATCATTTCCACGAGGTACGAGCAAGAATGGACTTCTAGATCCTTTGGAGGGTCGCAGGTAGGGTCAATGATTTGTCTTGTGTTTTTGTCTTTGATAACGAAGCTTGCACTAAGATAAAGAGTAACATGAGATCTTTTCTATGTTTTTCGAGTCTAGTGAAGTTGAGATGGAGACGGGGAATGATAAGTTTGACGAAGGGATTAGGTATTTTGATGGATTTGTTGATGTGGAAATAAATGTGACAATGAGTTAACTGTTGATGAAAATGATGTTATAGAGGCTGTTAAGGTTGTTGTTTATTGTAGTGGATGTTTGTTATTTGTTGTTGTAATGATGTTGTTGATTTGTTGATGTTGTCTTCAAGTCTGTTCTTTTCTTTCTTCTGTTTTGGTTTAGACATGGCAGACCAAACTCTGTTGAGTTGACCGGGTCAACTCGGTATATGATATGTGCTAAAACACACATCATTTGTACCCCGGAAAATGCTAATAAACGGACTAAAACACTAAAATATGGATACATATGTTGCAAATATGTTTGTATTGTGTTTTTATGTCTTACAGGTACAAAGGATTGAAAACAAAGCAAAAACGGTAATTTTCGGGTTGGTACAAATCGCAACATCAAAACGCAATACTAAAACGCAATCCGAGACAAAACGCAACTGCAAAACGCAACATGTACTTTTGTACTTTTTCTTAAAGATCAGATTTGAGTTTTGTCTTTTTGATCAAAACGCAACCAAGAAAAATATGAACCCAGATCTGCTTTATCTTTTTCACCAACATGCAACCAGGGAACAAATAAGAATCAGACCCTAGATTTGTTGCGTGACTCTTTATGCACAAAGAAAGTGTAACCAGTTTGGACAGTAACAAACAACATGCTAAACCTGGTTGACTTTTTTCACAAATAAAATAATACTAGACATAAACAGAGATGGACATGAACAGTATATGAACAGTAATGAACAGTGTCGAGAATAGTGACGTGAACAGTATATGAACAGTACCCAGAACAGTACAACACACACATGAACAATAACAAGACCAGCCAAACCAAAAATCGTAACCCCGACCCAAGATCTCAACCGAAGCTCTGATGCCAATTGTCGAATCAAAAGAATTGTAGATCCGGTGGTCTTGGTAACTCAAACCACATGATGTTCATGTTTAGAGAGAGAAAGTTAGAGAGAGAGAGAGAGAGATGGATAGAGAGAATAAGGAAAAACACACTAAAGAGTGTGTGTCAAATGATTTCTACCAACACCATCTCCATGTATGGAGAGGGTTTAAATAGTTCTTACAAAATGCCTCATAAAACGGGCTATAGTGTGGGCTTACAGTGGGTAAAGACCCGGCCCACACCATAAATCATACTATTACTAACAAAACTATGAACAATGCTAAATATGAAAATATACGGGGTGACCGAGTCTTTTTCTTAAACCTAACACATCTTGCTTCACTTGATCTACACCTTCTTGTGTTTTATTTTTCGTACTAAGCTCAAAATTTTGTGGCTTATTTTCAAAATAATCTTACGGCTCAAAAAATTTTGGGTTTATTGATTTGTTTTGCTTGTTTACATCTTGCAATACTTGGTCTAAATCTTCTATTGGTACTAAACTAGTGCTTCGTTTTTTTTTCATTTTGCTAATTCTTGTTGCTTATTTTTCGAGCTTATTTCGGCTTATTTTAGGCTTATTCCAAGCTTATTTTTGTGGCTTATTTGAGTTTTACTTATTTTTGTGTGCTCACAACCGGTCAAAAAGTAGGGACATAGATCCACATTTTAAGCCTCATAAGACAAGGACACCTTGTTTTCTAGTAGAAGTGGTCCTCACCCGAAAGTGAGCTCAAGCGGAACATGTATGTTTAGGCCAAGCGGAACATGCATGTTTAGTGTAAGCGAAATATGCAGGTTTAGTGTAAGCGAAATATGCAGATTTGAGTTCAAGTGGAATATGTTTTAAATTCGAAGCGAAACATGCAATGTTAAACAGCAAGCAAAACATGCAATTTCAAGTCAAGCGAAACATGTACCATTGAGGACAAGCGAAATACGTTTTAATTTCAAGCGGAATATGATGAAAACAATGAGAAGGAATGAAGTTCGTCACGTGTACCCGTTGAGCATTCAGATGTATGTCTCCTTCCCCCTTGATGGTTTTGATACCTCAGAACCAGCAACATATTGTACGCACATATACTTGAAATCTTGTGAGAAAAATAAAATTAACCCAAATGAATCCTATAAGAATCAAAAGCTGATCAAATCTCTACTCATTAACTCTCTCTGACTATCTTTACCACCCTTTATGTCGGCTATTTGAAGTGACCACTGATGGAGTAAACCCGATATACCAAACTTGAAATTGAAGTAGAATTCCCCGTTCTTGTGACTTAAGATTACACTAATGTTGGAAGAACGGTGTAGAGAATTTGTACTCCAAGCAAATCTCTAAGTACTCTATACACTCACCTAAGAGGCATGAGACTGTCATCACCTCTTGCGATTATCCACATCGTCTTCAGCGTGTGACACTGAGTACTACAACATAACTCCTTTTAGTGATAGTTAACCATGTCTTCAACCATCCACCCCGACTATTGGAAACAAGATAAACCAAGTCTTCAACTTAAATATTAAGCACGAGCAAGTTATCATTGAAAGTCATGCATCCAACCAACCCCGACTTCAAGATAAAATAAGTACACGCCTTTGTGAAATTCAACTTCATCATCAAATAAGTTATATCAAATCAACTCTGTAGTCACTTCGAAAAAATAATACCAATTCTAGCCATTATCATTTAAGTTCCATGATTCTTTATCAAAATTGATCCCGGTCTCGTCCCTTAAACATTGTCACTTTGTCATCTTAAATATAACCATTAACCACTTAATTATATCAAGATTTAGCTTTAATATTTCCCTAACTAAAGAATTAAGTCCTAAGGAAAATATTATAGCAATTTGAGACAAAAATTAAACTAACATCATCAAAGATGGCCCAACGTTGAGCCATATACTATTAACCGACTATCAAAGTTCAATGTTTAATTTCTTGTTTAACATCATATATTCGGCTAACTTTTATGTAATAAGGCCCATTCGTAAATGCACTCTAATCCTTTTAACAGCCCATTAACATAATCAGTCCTAGATTTTAGGTAGTATAAAGCTGACCACAACCCTAATATTTCTCATATTTCTCATAGACAACCCTAATCCCCCCCTTTTTTTTATAATCATCCGCCACCATCTAAATCTCTCCACACCAATCTTCCAGTCGCAGCCATCAAACCCATTCAACTATTGCATCTCCAACCAAATAAACACATCTCATATAATCATTACATCTCATTCTTGAACCGAACCACAAACGTACGCCCCCTTAATCCATCTTGTGCAGTCTCATATAATTACTCCCACACAGTTTCATTTCTATGGATCAACAAACTCATAAGCACAAGTCCACCCTTACACATCTTAACATCATTCGAGCCTCAAACCCCATTCATCTTATAATAATCAGTCACTCAGTGAGCACAAAAGCAAGACGAATAATCAAGATATACAACAACAAGATCCTTTAGAGGGTCTAAGGTAGGGTCGACTTATGTTTATGTGTCAATCAAAACGAAGCATAATTTATAACATATTTGTTATAAAATTATCTTTATTTTCGAATATCAATATGGGTTTTAACCCATACAGATATGTGATGAAATGATATTTTATGTGATTTGATCTTTTAAGGTCTATTATGATATTGTTATATACACAAATTGAAATCTGAGATCATGTTTTAATTTTCGTGTCTTGATTGAATATGGAGATGGAGGTGAGATTGTTGTTGAATGTGGTGAAGGGATTAGGTATAGATATTGGATTTGTTGGATTAAATTTGCGATGATGGGAATGGGATTATTTGTTGACGTTGGATTTGTTGTAGGGAAGATTGTTGTTGTTGATGTTGTTTGTGGTTGTAGTTGTTTACTGTTTGAGTCTGATCGTCTTTATCTTTTCTTTTCTTGTGACCTTTGACTTGCTTGACTCATTGAGTTGACCCAGTCAACTCGGTATATACCGAGTTGACACGGTTTGAGTTGTGGTTTGGCAAACCGCAATAAAGCAAATCGCAATGAGAACAAAATGCAGCTTCTTTGTAACACAAAACACAATCTGTTTCTTCACAAAACGCAATGTTTAACTTTGAGACAAAACGCAGGCAGCATGACGTTTGTACTTGTTTGCTTTAAGGGTCTTCAATAGGTAAGACGCAACACCAAAACGCAATCTGATCTTGACTAAACACAACCATTCTTCACGAAACGCAACCTGCAAAATTTGTCCTTTTTGTACTTTTTCTTAAAAACCTGGATCTGGTTTTCTTTTTCTCTTTCATCAAAACGCAACCAAGAAATAGAGTTAAACCCAGATTTTTTTACACTATAATCTTGTCTTGTAAGCTCAAAAATAATAACAGATTTGAACCAGATGAAACATAAACATATAACATCAAACACATCAATTTTCGTGGCTTTTACACAAGAAAAACCACACGAAAAAAAATAATAAAAATGGGACCAGATGTAAATAGTTAACAGTTGATGAACAGTAACAACAAACAGTAGATGAACAGTAACCCGGACAACAAACACATGATAAAAATGACGAGACCAACCAGACCATAAATCGTAACCCTGACCCAAGAACTCAATCGAGGCTCTGATGTCAATTGTAAGAATTAAAGAATCTCGATCCGGTGATCTTGGTAGCTCAAAGATGGAAGTAGTCATCTTTAGAGAGAGAAAGTTAGAGAGAGAGAGATAGATGGATGGAGAGAATATATGAAACACACTAAAGAGTGTGTGTAAAATGATTTCTTCCAACACCCTCTCCATGTGTGGAGAGGGTTTAAATAGTTCTTACACGTCCCATAAAACGGGCTATGGTGTGGGTAAAGACCCGGCCCAACATCATAAATCATACGATTACTGTACCCACTACGAGCTATGTTAAATAAGAAATACATAGGGTGACCGAGTCTTTTTTTCTTAATCCTAACAAGAAGCTTGTAGAAGCCCCGATTCTGCAGTCACCTGATTGATCGAAGCCTTTCGAGAACATGTGTGATGCGAGCGATTATGCCGATGGGGCGGTGCTGGGACAACGGGTTGATAAGAAACCCGTTGTAATCTTTTATGCTAGTAAGACTTTTTCAGAAGCCCAAATGAATTACACCACTACTAAAAAGGAATTGATAGCCGTGGTTTTTGCTCTTGATAAGTTCCGATCATATATTTGGGGGCACTTTAAGGTGATAGTATTTTCGGATCATAGTGCCTTGAAACATTTATTGACCAAGAAAGAGACAAAACTGAGGTTGCTTAGGTGGATTCTACTCTTACAAGAATTTAATCTGGAAATCCGAGATAAAAAGGGGTCAGAAAATGTGGTTGCCGACCATTTGTCCAGGATTATCCCTCCACCATTTAACCCATCTGACGTCATCAAAGAGAGCTTTCCGGATGAAAGCTTATTTGAAGTTTCTAAGCTCCCTTGGTATGCAAACATTGTTAACTACCTTGTAGTTAAAAAGCTTCCGGATTACTGGTCCAAACAACAAAGACAATACTTCTTTTCTCAATTGAAGTATTATTTTTGGGAGGATCCAGAGCTTTATAAAGTATGTGCTGACCAAGTTGTTAGGAGATGTGTTCCTGATCACGAGCATACGAACATATTGGCTCATTGCCATTCTTATGCGTGTGGGGGACACTTTGGTGCGACAAAAACTAGGCACAAAGTCCTGGAAAGCGGCTTCTTTTGGCTGACTATATTCAATGATGCCCAGTCTTTTGTGAAAGCATGTACTCGTTGCCAGCAAGTTGGTGGGATTTCAAGGCGTGATCAGATGCCTATGAATCCTATACTTGTTGTTGAGATCTTTGACGTGTGGGGTATTGATTTTATGGGACCATTCCCTACCTCCTATGGCAATGTGTACATTTTGGTGGCGGTTGACTATGTTTCTAAATGGGTAGAGGCTGAGGCTACAAAAACAAATGACCATAGTGTAGTTCTTAAGTTTGTTAAGAAAAATATCTTTGCTAGGCATGGAATCCCCAAGGCCATCATTAGTGATGGGGGTTCCCACTTCAAGAACTTCAAATTTGGAAAGTTATTGAAACACTATGGAGTTAATCATAGGATAGCTACCCCTTATCACCCACAGACTAGTGGACAGGTGGAAGTATCTAATAGGGAGATAAAGCGAATATTAGAAAAGACCGTTCGTAGTGATAGGAAGGATTGGTCCCTAAGACTAGATGATGCTTTGTGGGCATATAGGACGGCTTTTAAGACCCCTATTGGGATGTCACCGTATAGGTTGGTATATGGCAAGGCGTGTCATTTACCGGTTGAAATTGAGCATAGGGCTGAGTGGGCAATTAAGCAGGTTAATATGGACTTAGATAAGGCGGGTAATTCTAGGAAACTTCAATTATCTGAATTAGATGAGATTAGACGCGATGCTTATGAGAGCTCCCGGATTTATAAGGAGAAAACTAAGGCTTTTCACGACCGACACATCACCAAGAAATCGTTCTTGGTGGGTCAAAAAGTTTGGCTATTCAATGCTAGACTTAAGCTCTTTCCGGGAAAATTAAGAAGTAAATGGACGGGTCCATACGTTGTGACTCAAGTCTCTCCACACGGAGCCATTGAAATCAAAAATATGGTGGGTGGAGAGCCGTTTAAAGTCAATGGACACCGTCTGAAGCCGTATGTTGTGTTGGAGAGTGATCATACGGACACGGTCGATGTGGTTTATTTGGAACCATGCCAACCGTCTCAATAACTCCAATGAGTTATGTCGGGCTGATGACGGTAAACTTAGCGCTTCGCGGGAGGCAACCCGTGGTTTGTAGTGTGTGTGTGTATTTTCTTTCTAATTTATTTTTCTTATTTTTGTGTGTGTTAAAAACTTTGTGGGTGTGTTCACTACAAACCCTCACGAGACTATAACTCGTCCACTCGGGCTACCGAGTGGTTTAAAGGCTTGTTGCATACGCTAAATGCAACCGTGATTCCTACGAAAGTGAGTTAGGTTTTTGTTGTTGTGTGAGTTTGTCAAAGTGATTTTTAACCAAAATTTCAACGTAAAGTTTTTGCATTAGGGACAATGTAATGCTTTAAGTTGGGGGGAGGGGGAACGGTGTCACATGTGTTACATGTTTTTGTGTGAAATTGTGGTCAAAAATGGGTCAAAATGTGATTTTTGGAAAAATTGAAAATTAAAAAAAAAATTAGAATCACATTATAAGAATCTTTTGCTAATTGGATGTGGAAGTTTCTTCTACATATATTTGTTAAGTGTTTTTAGATTCTAAAGATTAGCTTGTGGATGACTTATTGGAGCAAACTAGAAGATCCGGCCATGATTATAAGGTGCACCCGATTCCATTGTATAATTTGGTTATAAAATTGATTTGATTGTTTGTATGTAGAGTAGGCATATGTATAATTAGTAGATGATCAAACCATACCCGATTGAATTTTCCTACTTACTTTTGCTTAGAACGGGAAGAAAGTTAAAATAATAAAATATGAAATATAATAATATAACAATTGGGTTAGGACACTTAAATTGATCTTATCCGGCTCGTCACCCGCGCACGGTGGCCATAGAAAAGAGTTGGAGAACTGTCATAATTATTGGTGGTAGTCATATGTTGGGCTTGCCTATCTGATTCGTCACCCGCGCAAGGTGATATTTTAGTTGTTAGCATGGGTCAGACGCTAATTCTTATGATGGATAGCATTGCACTTAGCTGAGACAATTTTATGTGAAATAACCCAATCCTTGTATTGTTGTTAATTAAATTAGGAAGGTTGGTTTAAGTTAGTGCATTGATTAATTAGACTACGTGGTAGATAACTCCATTATATGATATACCAGTAGGCACGAAGAATAGCTGTTCCTATTTAATTAAAACAGACTAAATTAACCGGTTCTCGTGTGCCGACGTGTCTTAGTATGCACCTATAGGATAGATATTTATTCTTCCAAATGATTCGTCTTTATATCAACCTTAAAAGGAGTGTATAAAGCATTCGAGATGACTTGTATAAGAAACGGTCCTGGATGGCTAAAAAGGAGCTTATGTATGTTATTAGCAAAAATGTTTGAAATGTGAAGTAAAAATCATGTGAAAAAAATAAGCAAAAAGTGAAAGTATGAAAGTGAAACTAAAGTATGATGGCTTATGTTCTCTTGAAAAAGTGTGCTCCTATGGTATAAAAACTCCGTTATTCTTAAAAGTGTAAAGGTATTCTCACTTCTTGTTTTGGATTGATGTTTAGATTGATTATATGGGTGTATTAAGCATGTTGGGTACATGGTTAATTATATGAAACATAAAGTAAATGGAACCAATGGAAGTGGTTATGTTAAGTGTTTAAGAAGGACAAAAATATTGGTAATCATTTTGGATTATTGGTCATATAGGATGGTTATTAGTGTACTAGGTTGAATTTGATCTTTTTGATGGAATTTCAATGGTATGATTAAAAATTATGTAATTAACATGCTAAGATATAATATATTTCTTCCTCGGGACGAGTAAGGGTTAAGTTGGGGAGGTTTGATCGGTGTATTTTACATACACCTCAAAGCATGTTAATTACACATAGTTGCATTATTTTTCGTTGTTATACATGTACTTTGAGTGTGTTTTGTGATTATGTAGGTTATGCATTAAATGGAGATAAAATGACTACTTTGTGAGCAAATGGAGAAAAGACACGGAATGTGACAAGAAATAAAGTAAAATAAGGAAGAGTGAAAGATTTAGACGTGTCTCAATGATTTGGCCATAACTTCTTCGTCTGAGCTCCGTTTTAGTTGGTTCAAAGGGCCACAGAAAGAGAAAAATGATATCTTTATTTTTATATAACAATATACCCAAAAATATGGAGTTAATTCGTTATTTAATCTGTTGTAACAACAAATTCGTGGTTGGGCTTTATTATTTCTAATTGGGCTTAGCAAATGAAAGAAAGAAAGAAAGCCAAATTTGGCTTGGGCTGATCCACGAGTAAAGAATAAGAGAAAGATTGGGCCGGCTTTGCTTTTGGCATGGAGAACAAAAGAGGGATTTATCCCTTTGTGGTATAAATATTATACCATTCATCATAGGGTATTAATCTACTGACAACACAGCAGCAGGCAACAAAAAGAAATAAAAAGAAGAAGGATGACTCCCTTATACATAGTCCTGTGTTGCTCTTTTCATCCTCATGTCCGGCTAATCTCGTTAGTATTCTTTTCCTTGGCTAAACTATTAGAGGGTTTGAATCATTGTTTTGAATTATCTCATTTTTATTTACATGGATGTTTGATTGAATGCCATGCATGGCATTATTTATGAAATACTTTGTTTGATTTGAGATTGTGTTTAATGGTTCGTGCAAGACAACTTATTGTTAGTTAGCAATTCATACTAGTCCCATCTAGTTAAGGAGAAAGAATGGTTGCTTATCGATATAAGTTGTACCTAAATAGATCATTAAAACACAATTGTTGGTTGAATTGGTATAAGACTTATTATTGCTAGTCATTGATAAACATAATTAGTACCTAAATTGATTCATCCATTATAAGTCAAAGTAATCTTTGTAATTGATTTAAAGTCTAGATAATCCATAACGTGGTCAACCCTAGATATTGGAAGCGGGAAGGAATTGCATTGTTCTCTTAATTGTTTACAACTTCGTTTCTAATTTTCCTAGTTTAATCCGTATTTTATTTTTAAGATTTCAAAACCACAACTTTTATTGATCAGTGATCACCCCAGAACTTAAATTAATTCTACATACTCCCTGAGGATTCGGCCCTTCTTACCCTATCTATATAGGTTAGTTAAGGTTTATTTTTGATAGTATAACGACCGCTATCAAAGTTCGTTCATTAGGAATATTAGGTCTCGGTCATTTATATATTAATGTTGAAATAGGCTAGAACGAGAATCAGGCTCATTTAATGTAATCTAATATGTCACGTGTTATGGGCTTAAAAACCCAAGTAAAGCGGAGCCCGGCCCAAGAACAAATCTATACGACCCAATAGTGGCCGGCCTATGGACAAGTATAAATACCCCTCTCCATGGATGGAGAGGGTGTTGGTCTCATTTGTAATTTACTCTTGTAATCAACCATCTATTTTTTTCTCTCTTGTTTCTCTCTTTATAATTCTTCTTATCATCTCATCTTATTTTCTTGTTTAATCCAAGTAACCAAATATGATTGTGTAAGTGATTTGTGTGGCTCCGAGATCCTTTTTAGCATCTTCAGTTGTCTTAGTTAGAACGGCACCTCTTGAGTCAAGAATTTGTCGTGTTGGAACATCCAACCCATTGTAGAACAAAATTACCTCCTGCATCTCAGTCAAATAGTGTTGAGGACACTTTATCAAGAGTTCTTTAAAGCGCTCCCATGCTTGATAAAGGGTTTCATCTGGCTCTTGCTGAAAGTTGTTGATTTCCTCCATTTTCTTCGTAGTTCGACCAGGTGGGTAATATTTGTTCAAAAACTTAGTCTTAAAATCTTCCTAAGTTTTGATCGAACCAGTTGGTTCGTTTCTTAGTCAATGACTTACGGCTCTAGTTAAGGATATAGGGAAGACTCGGAGCATTAGTTGATCCTCAGTGATGTTAGGAACATGGAATAAGTCAACGATTTCGAGAACTTTCTCAATGTGTTTATTTGCATCCTCATTATCCAAACCGTTGAATGTGTTTTCTCGAAGTTCCTTAAGAAATTGGCCTTTCAGTTCAAATTGGTCTTTGTTATCAATTTTAGGCCTATCGACTCCCGATCCATAGTCAGTTCGGGTCTTGCTCATGTATTGCTCCATGGTTTCTGCCATTGCTTCCGCTTCTTCTTCCTCTGAGTATTCTTGGTTAGAAAGTAGATTGAAATCAGGCGATCTGAATTCGTCAAGACTTAAAGTCTTGAAATGTCTCCTTGATGATCGAACTTCTCGTTTAGGTTCTTTGTAAGGTTTAAATAGTTCATTTGTAGAACTCCTTGTCTTGCACTACCTAAAACAAGGGATAAACAATCAGTAGAATTTATTCCAAAGAAAGGTAAAAAAATTGGCACGAAAATCAAATAGGAAAACTTAGAATTTGATTTTGTTCTAGATGATCGATACGCCGTATCTAATGGAAGTGGATACGTCGTATTAATCAATTGAATCAATACGTTGTATTGGACAGAAAGTTAGATACGTCGTATCCGATGGAAATGGATACGCCGTATTTAGCTATCGACCAGAACAGTGTATCAAGAAAAACAATTAAATACGCAAACAATTAAACACACAAATATACAAGCAAACAATTAAAAACAAATATACAAAATTACAGAATATACAATAATATACAATAATCTAAATTACACTAATCCTAAGGGTTAGATCTAATCTAATGTTAAAAACCAAAATATCAAATAAAAATCAAGATTAATTTTCACTCCTTGGCAATGGCGCCAAAAACTTGATGTGTCGTTGTGTGGTGCATATTTTATTGATTCAAGTTTTAAATTTATATTTTGCCGACTAAACCAAAAACAACACTTTAATAGGCAGTGTACCTGATCGGCAATAGTTTCGTGGTAAGTAGGGTGTCGAACACTTGAAGCGAGGTTAAATCTATCAATTTAATTAATATCTTGGTTATCTAATCAATGTTAAATCTATTCTATTCTAAACCTATGTCAGTCTAAAACCTAATTCTAGCGGGCGGGAAAAAGGGGTTTTTAGCCTGAGAGACTGACACGGTTTGGTTGGTGACTACAATCAATTCAAGGCACTTTAACCCACGCGAGCTAATAAACAAAAAATAAAAGAGCAATCGAGCCAAATATAAGAAAACTGTATTAACCATTATTAATCCGATTAGAAAGTTGGTTTGTTTATTAAGTGTAATGATTTATTCTCTCGAGGTGGCATATCATTCTTAAGACTTAGGCATTACATCATCTTAAGACCTAGACACATTAATCGTGTCATAATTAAAGCATCTGCATAAAGCATCCTTATTTGCTGATTATAATCTATCTTAAGGATTAAAGCAATGGTGATCTTGTTAAACCCTAGCTCATAGATACTTTACCCACTTACCGCTTAATGGTAATTTATACACTAGTAGTCCACTTGTCCAACTATCTAATGAAATCAGAATGTTACTTGTTGAATTATCTAGATCACCTGCTAGTCAACACGATCAATAAACCATTGGCAATGTCCAATTAACTAGTTAAGCCTGAAGTGTATCCTAGACACAGACTTAGAAGGACAATATTTGTGTAACTATGATTCTAGATGTATAAATTACTATATAGAGAGCTATCCCAGACTCTAGATTGACTTGATCCATATCACTAGATCCAGTTGAATGATAGGTCGCATACAAAAGCGCGTAAACAAGTATAAATTGATAAACATAAACAAGCATTCAACGATAAATCAAGAAATCGATATAAACAAATACCAAATATTCAGATCTTCATAATAATGGCTAATACCCGAAGGTATTAGCCTTCAAACGTCATAATAAATACAAGAGCAATTATTTAGCCAAGGTAAACTAACCGAGTTAACGAATGATATCAAAAACTGAACGATTACTAAAGTATATGGAATGTCTTCTATGGAATTGATAATGTTGCTCGACCTCTTCTGCTCTTTTTCTCCTCTAAAAATCTACTTTTATGGTTTAGGTATCGAGAATATGATTTAGCACACTTAAAACTCATTTTTGAGTTTTCTATTTATAAGGTCTGGAAGTCGGTTCGATACGGCGTATCCAAGTATTGGATACGGCGTATTGGGGATTTCTTGGAGTAGGGGCCATGCTTGATATCTTCCAGAATATTCACATACTATATCTTGAATACGACGTATTGAGTCTCTCTGGATACGGCGTATTGAGCTTTATTCATCTGTGGTCTTTGGTGAGTGCATGCACGGATACGCCATATCTTCCTTGATGGATATGGTGTACTGGTCTTCATGATAGTAATCTTCAAAATATCTTCATTTAAGCTCCAAAATGCGCGTCTTTTGCTAACTTTCACCAATTACTCCATAATTACTGCAATTCTCATATATAAATGATTAAGTAACAATTCTTTGCAATAACTATACAAAATGGGTTAATAACATGGGATAAATGACGCTATAAAATAGACGTTATTTGATGTCATCAAGCAATTACATTCCCTTGGATGTTATCAGGGAGAGCTCCAATAAACTTCTCAACCCGATCCTCCTCCTCGGGGACCATCTTGGTGTACAACATAGTCAATTCTTGAAATCTCTGAGTATAAGCAGCCAAATCATTATTTTTCACGGTCAGGTTCCACTGTTCAGATTCCATCTTTTGAATTTCATTTCTTGGGCAGTATACTTCAGCCATTAATTTCATGAGCTCTCTCCATGACATGGCGAATGCAGCATCAGTTCCAATGGTTCTCTTATGTGAGTTCCACCAAGTTAGAGCACTGTTCAACAAGGTGCAAGTAGCATACTTAACTTGGTATTTCTCTAGACAATTGCTGATATGGAACACTGTTTCCATCTTCTCAAACCACCTTGTCAACCCGACAACTCCTTTCGTTCCCTTGAAGTTGAGTGGTTGATACTTCATGAAGTCTTGGTATGTACACTCTCGAACAACATGCCTAGCATCCCTATTATTCTCATTTAGATTTCCATTTCCACCATTTCCATTTCCACCATTTCCATCTCCACCATTTCCATCTCTACCATTTCCATTTCCACCATTTCCATTATCACTGTCGCTGCCATTTTGGCTTTGACTTTCAGCCTCGAGAGCATTTGCAGCACGGGTCGCTTCATAAGCAGCCAACGCTTCCTCCACTCGTCGGTTAACGAGTTCTTCTATTGCCTCCGGAGTCATACCAGATTGAGTGACAGTCATGTTCTACAGCACAAGACATAGCACACAGTGAGATTCAATACAAGATATAGCCACTATAAATGGTAAATAAGGTTTATATAGGAAAATATAATAGAATATGTTTTGCCAGAACAAGTAAATAACAATAAAGATGAATACGCGAGAGAATCATAAAAAGCTTTTCATATCATATATAAAAGCATCATTCAGTTACATTCAACCCATAATAGGGAACTTGATTTATGCTAAAACTACTAACAACTGGTTCTACTATTAACACAAAGTCCATATACAACATCATGGACGAAAACCTAAGCGCCTCGCAGTGAATGTCTCCAATCTCCTAAATCGTAACCTGTCATAGTAGTAGAACCTACGAATCTGCCTAAGCTCACTCTCTATAAATCTTACGCGTCGCCGAAACCTATCGGCTCTCGCTCTCTCCATCATCATAGTGCCTCAAAGTCTCATGTTGTTCCTCTCCAAGTATGCAACCTGCTCAAGTAAACTAGCTCTCTCTTCACTAGCAATCAAACTCCTCGACTCCAACTCTCTCTGTCCCGTCTCAATGTCCTCTATCCTCTGAAGAGGTATCTCTATAACATGATCATAAATATCCTGCAAACCCTCCTCAACCTGCTCCAAACGCTCTACATCATCGGGTATAATCATAGCATCGGGGATATCAATCCCAACAACCACATCCACTCCAACCTCCATAGTACCCCTATCACTGGACTCGACCTCGTCCTCAACCTCGTCATCTACATCAACATCGACCTCCATACAATACCTGCATCAATCCCAGTTATAACATCCCTATCTTCTGCAACCTCAATAGCCGTAGCATCAGCCTCAATGTCCTCTAACACATTCGTATCAATGTCGTCCTCAACACTATCCTTTGGTGAAATAGAATCCCTAAACCTCTTGCGAGGTGGAAGAAGATCAGCACGAGAAGGAACTAAAGCTCTCATAGCATGGATAGATGAAGTCACGGTAGCAGTAGGAGACCTACATCTCTTGCGATATGGTCTAGCAAATGACTCAAAAGAAGAATCCATAGTTGACGACTCAGATGTCGTTGGTAGATACATGGTAGATAATAGGGCAGACCTCCAATGAAGATAGGCCTCGCTACACCGTGGAGTCCTAGCAAGCGGTAGATAAATAAATCTTGGTTGTGTAGATGAACCAGCATTGGTGGTGTCTGGTGGTGTATGTCCGGATAAGGAATAACCCAAAATAGAATGCCTAAATGAATGATCTAAAGATGAATGACTCGATGATGATCCGGAAGTAAAATGATCCAAGTGATGTGATGTGTACCTCAATGCTAAATGATGAGAAGGTAAAGGTCTAACCGACTTCCTCGTGGTTAATGCCCTACATGGCCCACCAGGATAAGTACGGTAAAGTCGACCAATAGGAATGTCCTCCCCGGGTCAGATAAGAATAGCTCGTCATCGACGAATCCCGAGTGGGTCAACAACAAGTGCAAGTGGAAACTCAAATGATGGTGCAACAATAGCAGATGGTGCGGGAAAACTAGGAGCAGTAGGGATCTCTAGAGTAGAAGTAGTATGTGATGATGATTGTGATGCAACTTTGCCCCTCCATCTAGTAAGCATAGCATCATGAGGTGTATGTGATACATGCCTCCCGGGTATCTCACTATCTGACTCTGAATCGTCTAAACACAGAAAAGGTGAAACCATAGGTGCTACAGATACGGGAGGTGGTGAACTCTTTGATGGATCAGCCTCTAACGATGAATGAGTATTAAGCTCGAGCACCCCGGCAGGCAACTGTAGCCGCCCCCACCTTTGGTGTAACCGGGATCTTAACAAAAATAGAACCGATAAGGATAACTCACGGAAAAAAAGGATTCCACACTCTCGATTGATACATTTGATGAAATAGAAATAATCGAAGCTGCCATAACCTGCACAAGCAAGAGTTTATATAAATCCCCTTTATATCAAACCATGCCAATGCGTGTAATGCAGAAAAAATATAGATGTAAGGTATAGTCATGGCAAAATTATACGTAATATAATTATGGATGTGAGTTATAATTAATATCCGTATACTTATCGATAGTACTTATATACGTAAGCAAGTAAACACGTAGGATCACATACTGGTTATAGGCCAGACCTAAATATACTACCTGGTTCTCTATAACTTTGGCTCTGGATACCAATTTGTCACACCCCCAAACTAGGCCTGGATGGCAACATGTATCCGGGGGCGTGACGTCATAATATTCATCACACAAGATACAAAGAACGACCTCTAAGGGTACGTTTAAAAATCCAACATCATTGCATTAACTTAAAATAGTTAAAGTTTTACATAAATTCAAAGATAATATGCAGAAGCGAATAAAAGGTTTTAAAGTTTGACTACGATGTTAACATGGATAATAATAATAACTCTTGAAAATTGGTCTAATGCCAGGTAACACCATAAAGCAAGCAAAGCCATCCACAGCTAAGCACCTGAGAAAAACATGATAAAACGTCAACATAAAGTTGGTGAATTCATAGGTTTGAATTTAGTATTAAAAGGTGGACCACAAGTTCGCAGTACGCATGTGACAGTTATAACAGATACAACTCCACATAGAAAGTATTTACTGTTGCGCTAAGCTCATGACATTGAAGCTCAATTAAAAGGAAGCATATTATATGCCAACAAGAATTAATTTCCCTAAAGGTATCTGACCAAGATCACCTAGTGAAATCCGACATGGTATATATCCGTTTATCGGGAGCCCCGTGGGTAGTGAGCGTTACTCACTCGGATAGGGATAATTATTCCCAATAGATCTATTTACAACATTCGCGCTTACTTAACCAGTCCATCGGTTATGCAATTGACGGTTCATGATACTTCGGGCATTAGTGGTCTATTCGCTACCTAGGTAACACGTAATCAGGAAAAGGTAACGTAAAGTAACTGTGTCCATAGTTTAAAAACAATAATGTTTCTCACCCCAAAGTAGTAAAGTAAAATAGTAAGACGTGGGGCTATGAACTCACCTTAGCAAAATGAGCAAATGATGAATCACGCAAGTAAAAGATGATATAGAAATCTAGTTGCGACCTAGAATAATAACGCGTCTTAGGAACACGGAAAGTATGCCAAGAATTGCACAATATGTTCATCACCAAAAGACATCCATGTGTGTTTGTGCTTTGACTTAATTAGCAAAACGTGACAAAATAAAATTATTGAGTTTTTTTCGTTAAGTTTCGGCGTTTAACCAAAAATTACTAATTTTAGTAAGTTTCTATTTTAGGAAAGTTTTTAGTTTCGGGACGTTAATACCGTCCCCTATATTTTCTTAATCCATATTTCCTTAAGTGCACTAGAGAATCTAAACGTTTAACTTCCATGTCCATCTTACAAAAATTTACCAAACCTACTATTTTTAGTAACCTTAACGCTTTTCCTAAAATATGTTAACGACGTCTTTAAATGATACTAATCAATAAATATGCATTACTACATGTTTCGCTAGTGTTTAAAAAGCTCAAAATATCTAGAAAGTGTTCGAAAACCCATTTTATTATTCACATCAGCACCTATGTAAATTATTTTGCCGAAAAATGTTTCAAGTTTTATTTGGCTATAACTTGGCAGTTTTAAGTCCAATTTTAGTATGTGATATATGAAAAACTATCTATTCAAAACGAGCTCCCCAAAAACTACTTTTACGCCTAATGAAAACATTCCTAAGTCGCTCAAAACTTCAAAACCATTTTGGATCAGCAACTACCTTTTTCACAAACGCTTCCAAAAATCACACCAAACTTCACAATAGTGCCTAGTCTAGCCTAATCTCCATTCACAACTAATTCATAACAAAACCACACCTAAAACTAACCTAATCCATTTATTTCTATTGTTGCAACTCTCATCTCACCAAGGACATAATATTTAACTTAGTGAAACAAAGTAACATCATTATTTATAAAATCTTGCTTTATAATCTTTCAAAAATTAAAACACAACATATGGATGTATGGATCTTGAACATATATTAAAGAACATAAGTAAACCACAAGAAAATATCAAGGCACTTACAAAAGTAAAGAACAAGTAGAGAAATCACAAGATCTAAACCCCAAAATACTAGATCTATAAAACCCAACAACAAATCTTGAAACCCTAGTTTATAAACTCTTGAAAGACCCTGGAAATCAAAGAACCAATACTTTAAACCACCTTAGATGTTCTTAGAAATGAACCTAGTATACTTGGATTATGTAAGAAATCAAAGATAATGAAAGCCCTAAAAGAGGGTGTTTGGCCGTGAGCTTCAAGAAGAAAAGAGGGAGAGAAAGAAATTTTTAGAGGCTTGAAAATGATTATAAAACCCTAAGTGTGATATGTGTATGTATTTATAAGACAAGAGATGGTCTATGGTTTATTGTTTTGTAGTACCAAGTGACCAACACATACCAAAGGGGTGTGTGTGTGGGTTCGGCCGAAACAACACCACAAGGACCATATGGTTCAATTTTTTTGAGTCATGGTTCATACTAGGTGCATGAGTTGGTCAAATGTAGAAGTCAAACTCTTACATAAGTGTAAGAGGTCACATTAAGAGGTTAGCATAGTAAGTGTGCATGAGAATGACACTCTCATGTGTCACTATCTTGCATATGTAAGATCACATGCACTAGTTTTATAAAAGAAGCTCTTGTATTTAATTTAGGATTCAAAGTATTTTGGTTTGGGGGTTTAGGCGTCCAAAATATGACAAGAGGGGGAGGGTGAATGAAATTTTTGATGCTATGATATGAGATGTATGATAACTAAAGTTTACACGAAAACATTTCGGGTTTTTCTTGGATTCCGTTAGGTCAAAAACGCAAAAAACATACTTTAAACGTTAAAGCGTAAAAATAAACACCAGGGGTGATCGTAAACTACAAAACACTTAGAAAAGATAAAATAACTCATATAATATCTAAACTAATCAAATTCCAAAGTCAGAACGCGTCCGATGACGTTTTTCAAATTTACGCGGGTTAACTTCCTGGTAAACTACCAAATTCAAACATAACGTATAAAAGTAAAAAATAATGATCGAAAAAGTTTAAAATATTGACCTGAAATTTTCGGGGTGTGACATAGGTTAATCTTGTAAACCCTAATTCCTTTTGCTATAAAAGGAATAAGATGTCAAGAGTAAATGCTATCTCTTCCAATTAATGTGAAACACATTGAAGAGCATGTATCTCTCAAACAAACTGAACAGAATTGTTGAAGCTAAAGCTTCAGTTCTAGTCGAATAGTTTGTTTTCTTAAACTCATAACCTTGGTTAGATTTTAAGTTAGAAGGAGATCACACCCCAATTTTCATTCAACCACCTTGCTATTCCACAAGCAAGGTGTATCATAGATTCTTCATTTGATTCTAATAAGAACCTATACGTTGAAAAGTTACCTTTGTGTGTTTTAAACTTGTTCGTTATATTGTTTACATATATCTGTTTAAAACTCACTTTGTTTCCATGGAATGTGATTAGTTTAACTTGATAAACCTAATATCACATTCAAGGGGATCAACAGAATATCTATATGATGATGTTATGCATTTGATTACGTTTATACTAATCCATGTTTGCAAGTATCTAAATGGTAAGCTAACCCATGTTAGACTTGAACATGTGTATATGTTTGTTGCTTGTGTTGTCTCGTGTTTTTTTGTTGCTAGTTGTAGCCAATAACACTTCGAAGGTAATGCTCTTGACCCATGGGTCCCTGCCTTGGAACTAGGGGAGCAACGATCTAGGGGGAGCATGTGTCATGGTATCTACTTTCTATCTCTACAAAGATATCAACCATCACATGAAAGACCAAGATCCTGCCTTTTTGATTTGACAAAAGGGGGAGAAGGAAAGCAAAGAGTAAGATGCTTATGAATCAGGGGAGAAAGTTAGCATAGACTACTAGCAATTACGGAAGCAAAAGAGCTATAGTGTACATGGGATTTGAAAAGCTATGTAAGGCTCATTGGGTGAAGACAATATTCAAGATTCACTAAATTGCAATGCCAAGATCAATATGCAAACTACATTAACGGCAGTCTTCATCTTTGCTGCGTTTGTAATTTTATTTGCTTTCCGAAATTTTAATTATCCTTATCAAAAAGGGGGAGATTGTTGGTGCAACATTGACTAGGATCTCCTTTATGTTTTAATGATGACAAATAAAAGTTCACAAAACGTAAAATAACAAATGATAGACAAATCCGTAAAAATGGATGTTGTGAATCTAGCGTGCTGGGCACGTGTCAGCGCGTGGCCAGCGCGCCACTCGCGGTATCCGTTTTTACAGATTTAATTTTGTCGGCTTTCCTCTTACCCGACACATGTGGAAACTTCAATAAAGGTATGTATATGATATTTGAGCATTTCAGAACACTCTAAATGAGGTTTAGACTTAGAGAGGAGCAAAAATGAATCCTCCTATTTTTCAACAAAACGCCAACTCAAATCTTTTAACAAACGCCTCTAGCCAAGGCCGAAACTTATTTCTAAACCTAGTATGAACATATTTTCAACATACCATCAAACGAAAGTATTCATTTAACCTTAATCCGTATTTACGTTGTTCTTAATCACATAACGAGTTTTACTCCTTTATTAGTCAAACTAAGTCAAATGTCTCTTTGCGTAAATGCACCCTTTCCCGTTGTGGGATATGATTTACTTGAGATGCAAAACACTTAGCTTGTTTACATCAAGATGATTAGTGATCAAATCCATTGTTGATTATCATGGAACAAGTCCAAAGTGACTAATTGAGTTTGTGGTATTTGGAGGTTAATCATACTTTGAGTTTTCCGACTCCCTCGCTTATAAATATTTTACAAACCCACACATGTATTCCTCACATGTCCTCCTACACATATAAGATGTTTTACAAACTCCCACATTCCTCCATACACTAATTATGTACCATACTCCCTACAACACATTCCTTCTAATAGCTATTTGAGTTGGTTGACCTTGAGTATAAGAATGAGTGAAAGGTCATGGCGTGAAGTACAATTGGGGGTTTAACAAGTGCGGGTATTTAAAATGCCAAAGTCCTGAAGAAAACAAAGTCAGGAATCTGGCGCGCTGGCCATACGCTGGCTACGCGCTGGCAGCGCTCCAGTTGCGAATTGTTTTCAACAATTTGGGACTCTTGGCCTACGAATACCCACCCTTGGCCTTTGTATTCCTTACCTCTTGCAAACATTCTTTTCTCTTCTCCTATCCTCTAAGTCTAACACCAAAGTGTTCTAATCTTCTCATCTTATCATTCATTTGAGGTGAACACATCTCCGCAAGAGAGCCACACAAGTACCTAATCTATACTTGTTGTAGGGAAGTGTTGTATCCGAGATGCTTCGTGTTTGATTCTTTAAATTGATAATGGATGGTTGATACGTGATAGGTATCTGCTATATTCTTAAACTTATGGATCGTATCTTTTCTTTCATTTCTTTAATATTTATAATTCTTCATTATTATTGAATATTAGAAGATTCTCTTATTGTTACCGAAATTGGTTTTTCGATTTGTGGTATCCATACTGATAGAATATCAGATGTATATTTTCTACCTCTTTCAATATATTTATTCTTCAAAAATAGATTTGGTGTTTCAAGACTAAGTAATGGTTCGAAACGTTTATCAATATAAATTCTATCATCAGTTTTAAATGTAATATTGTGATGTGAGTTAGTAAGAGCATAATAACAATATTTAAAATACCTCAAAATTTACTAGATGGAACGCCATACGGAATCAGTATAACAGAAAAGGATAATGCTCTTGGCGAAAAAATAAATATATTAAATTCAACACTCAATAATATAATCGAACTATTAAGTTTTTTGGTTTTAAGACAGTGACCTGAATTATCGAAATCAACACAAGAAAAATTAAACAATATACAAACATTACTAAATAAAAAAATTACAAATATATTCGAAGATATAGTCTCTCAAAATGCAATAACCTCTGAACACAGTCAACATATAACAAATCAAATAGAACAATTATCAAATATAATCGATACAAAAGAACCAGATGGAGACACCACCATCACCAAAATAAAAGAATCATTATTAAATAAACCATCTCTAAAAATTGTTCCACCACTAAGACTAACATAATGGAAAATCTTGAGGAACAAGTCAAAACACTCACTAAATTAATGACATCTTTAGATGTACCATCTGAAGCTAATGATTAAGACGCAAATATTTTTCTCGATTATAGTTCAGATGGTGTAGTTTTGAAATTAAATATTGAAGCATCTTTTATATTATAGTGGTGCGGTCATGATGTTTTTCTTTTGGATTTGTGAATTGGATTTTTACGTGATATGTTCTACTTTTGATTCTTCAGATTGCAGTTCGTATGGTTTGTGTTTGTTGATTCGTGATGGTAGTAGTAGTATGATAGGTATCTGCTATTCAGAAACTCGATGTTTCTATTATCTGTAATAATGAAGATAAATTAGGCCTTATGTCAGATACTATGATAAATAAAAAAGTTATTAGAAGAACAAATTTTACATTATCTGAAAAAACATAATTTTGATTATACAAGAACGCTTAGAGATTTATTTTATTGAAAAACTATAATTTATTTTGGAAAAATTATTGGAGAAGAACCAGTTCCTATTGAACAAATTAAAAGAAATATTATTATACCAATAATTAATAAAAAAACAAATAGGTGACCGAATTAAACAAATGAATGAAAAAGATAAAAGTAAAATAGCATATATACATATATCAACTATACATGTAATATTAAAAAGTACGTTTATAGGATGTGATACACCTATTGAACTCGAATTAAGAGATGATAGAATTATTAATAAGGAAGAAAGTATTATTGCTACAGGCAAAGGAAATCTAGCTGAAGGAAAAATTAAATTTGATGTTAACATACAAATGGGATTAAGTTTAAAAGATAAAGATCTAAATAAAAGTATTACTATAGATATGAATTACTAAGAAAAACATTTATGTATAAAGGAAATCATCATTTCACAGTTACATATCAAATAAATTATGCCCTTACTAACTCACATCACAGTATTACTTTTAAAACTGATGATAGAATTTATATTGATAAACTTTTCGAACCATTACCTAGTCTCGAAACACCAAATTTATTTTTGAAGAATAAATATATTAAAAGAAGTAGAAAATCTACATCTAATATACCATCAGTATGGATACTACAAATTGAAAAACCAATTTCGGTAACAACAAGAGAAACTTCTAATACTCAAGGTAATAATGAAGAATTAGAAAATATTAAAGAAATGAAAGAAATGATACGATCTATAAGTTTAAGAATATGAGTGAAATATTTAAAGATGATCTAAAATTACCACTACGAATTATTAATGCAAACACAACAGTTTATATATACTAATCCAAATCATTACAATAAAGAAAAACTTGAACAATTATATACAGTAATAACTAATAAAATAAAAAAACAACGATAATAAAGGACTCAATTACTACAATAATATAAATAGAAAAATGTTTCAAAAGAAAATATGGGAACGACAAATCTATATGGATTTACAAAAAAAATAAAAATGATTTTTGATTTTTCAAAAAAATAATATATGGAATATATACTAAAGGCTTCTTCGAATCCACAAATAAAAATTGAAGACAATATATATGTCACGACATCTGAACCATTATTACCATTTAATCAGACAATATTTAAAATACCTCAAAATTTACTAGACGGAACGCCATACGGAATCAGTATAACAGAAAAGGATAATGCTCTTGGCGAAAAAATAAATATATTAAATTCAACACTCAATAATATAATCAAAATATTATTATTTTTTGTTTTAAGACACTTACCTGAATTATCAAAATCAAAACAAGAAAAATCACTTGGAATATTTATTTAAGATGAACCGAAATAAGAAAGCCAAGGTAATCCTAATGCAACACTTATTAGTCATAATTGAAAATAAAAAAAAATAGTTGCATATGTAGATACTAGAGCAACATTATGTTTTGGTAAACAAAAGATATCAAAAAATTGGGAAAAGCTAAAAAACCACAAAAAATATCTATTGCAGACTGTTAATACAAATATTCGTGCAAAAACGATATTTATATTTAATGATCTTCATGTTTTGATAATAACAAATATAATGTCATACTACGTAAAAGTTTACGTAAATAAGTTATTTAGTCGAAAGTTTACTTGACGATGACAAATCACTTAAGGTATCAATATGGCATTATAAAACATAGTTAATAATCAAAGAAAAATATTATCATTTGCATAAACCCTTTCTAATCAAATGATTTAAGTTAACATACGATTAATTATAAGCTAGTTATATTAATCATGTAAGACAAAATAAGATTAACCATAAGTGGAAATAATCTTTTCAAATCTTTTCAAATCTCCCTAAATCTAGAAAATCTTTCCTTATTGGTGATAAGAAATATTTTGTTCTAGAAGAATCTAATAAACAAGTTTTAATAAGTACAAAACAATATTTTGTATAGAGTTGGGGTTAATCATAAAATGACAAATAGTTGTCCCAGCACCACCAACTGATCCACCAAATATATAGGACAGATCCAGCAATAGGTGGATCTGTGGGTCACATGGCACAGCTGTTTGGGACAACATTTGAATTTCATAGGTTTGCCTATAAATAGCAACCTTAAGTCTTCATTTTTAAACAGCTCTTGACAAATATTTTTCACA
>BQNB010042368.1:0-46166 GCA_026074375.1 Tanacetum coccineum | reverse complement strand
AAACAAATACATAAGACACAAGACACAAGACGCGAATTAAACTATACTATTTATTTTACATGTTTGAAATGGTTCTTAAAAACCGGATATTTTTCCCTACCCTTATTTGAGGCAAAATGCATTTGATTGCAATTAAAACGAAGTTAAAGACAAAACAAAGCATAATTACAAATAATTCAAACACAATAAACAAACAATAAAGGATAAAACACATGACACACCTAAAATGAAAGAAATAAAAGATTAGGTTGCCTCCCAAAAGGCGCTTTTCTTTATTAACGAGTCTTGTAGCTAGACTCGGAGTCACACTCCTAGAAATTATTAGAATGGTCCAAGTCGATGATCTCGCTTGGATTCTCTTTCTCGGATAATTTTCTAGTGGTGGTAATTGATTGAAAGGTGTTATTAAATTTCTCTCCATCGGGTCAATCAATTCAATCCTAATGTGCCATGCTCCATCTCCTTCTTTTAGTGGCCTATTCCAATCTATTTTCTTTTCTATTAATTCTTCCGACTCCCACATATTACTTTTAAGATTTATAGATATAACTCCTAAGAATTCTACCATCTTTCTAAACACTAAGACATCCTTAAATGGGTTAAGTTCGGCATCTCTAGCAATTTCCCATTATCCGAGAAAATGGTAATCCATGAAGTCTTTCTTAGTATAATAAAGGAGTCGGGCACCAATACCATCCGTACTAGGTCGTGGTTCATAAGATTCTCGTTTTCCTAGGGTAGTCTAATAAGGCACATCTTCATCACCTAGGTCAATTTATTTAACTCAAAATATTGACCTAGTAACTCCTTCTCCTACTACTATCTTGGCTTTCCTATAATCTATTACGATGCTAATGCTTGCTAAGAATCCTGTTCCTACAAGTAAAGAGGCCGCGGGGCCTTTCTCCATATCTATAACATAGAAGTCCTCTAAAAGTTTTAACTTCCCTATGTGAACTTCTACATTTTTTATAACTCCTACAGGATAAGACTTAGTTTCATCCGCTAACCCAAAAACATGATCAGCCTCTTCTAATAATCTAATTTTAACTTTTTGAAGAGATATAATGGGATTAAGTTCACACAAGACCCTAAATCGGCTAAGGTATCAAAAAGATTGGAGTCTCCTACTCTACAAGGTAAGGTGAATAATCTGGGATCCTTTCGTGGAGCTCTTGGATGGCTTGTGCGCACAGCGCAGCTGGTAGGATAGGACAATTACTGGTTGGTGGTGGATTCGCGTTCTCCATGATGAAGAATGGAATAGTCAATGAAAATTATGAACAAACACACAAAAAAAAGATAGACTACAAGAAAGCTAATATACAGACTTAAAGTCTCACTTGAAAGGATTCAAGCGAGTAAAACTAAGTTAAACTATGATCAAAACCTAACTATTCCCTAACAGCGGCACAAAAAACTTGATGCGGTCGTCGTAGGACTTCAACAAGAAGTTTTACAACTCCCTAGGGGTATTACCCTAAACCTGTCTTTGTAGTAGTAGTATAGGCAAGACTCGGGGGTTGTTATCGTTCTCTAGGGGAATAGGTTGGAAAGGCTTAATCACAGTCTAACATAATTCTAAGGGTTAAGAGAAGATTATTTTTGTGTTTTTATATTTATAAGAAAGCAAGTAAATCTATGGTTTGAGAGTTTGGTTTGTTTAACTATTAACTAAACTAATATCTAATCTACTGGTGATAACTTTATGATAATTAAATGTATTTACTTAATCATGCATTACTTATCAGATTGCTTCTCCTAATCCTATTGCCTTGTCACACTTGTGATGATTTGTGTAAGTATTTCCTAGGTCATGAACGGATTACACGAACCCGCCGTCTATTTAATATTTCGTTAAGGCAACGCACAAGTAAGGTAGTATAAAGACTTCTACAAGGGCCCCCTAAAGAGTTATTAAATACGTTTTGTGAAATATCTCCCCTAAGATGGATCAACCATACAGGGTGGTAAGGTAGTATGAAGATGTTACCCGATGGTTTCTTTTATAACGACTACGCATTTCCCTAGACGTGTCTACATCGATACAGAAAAAAGCTGGTTTTCTAAAGCCTAACGCCCACATTCATCAATCAAGAAGCAGCAATAAAAGGATCTACAATCCGACTTTCATGCAATCATAAGAAAATACAAAGGAGGGTTTAGCCTCGCATGTTATAAAGAAAGCAAAGACATAAATCAATCACACAACACACAGACATATTTAATGATTAATGAAAAATAACCTTACTTGAATTATAACATGGATTCAAGGTAGTTCAATAGGGTTTTGAGGCCCTAAAAATGACCTATGAAGCTGCTACAAGAGCAAGGGTTCGTCTCCCTAAGATATACAAAGTTATCCCAAAAGTTACACACTTAAAACCCTAAAATCAGTTTAATATATATAGAGATATCGCTGCGACGGCATCGCGTTGTAATCCTGACATCGTCGCTACGTGGATGATTCTAGATCCTCATTGAGTCGGATACGTCCTGACGCCTTTACTAAATCTTCTGACGCCGTCACTAGATGGATCACGACGGCGTCGCTTTATGCCCGCGACGCCGTCTCCACGTTCTGTAAGCAATACTTCTTTAAGGATTTGGTGTAGGTCCGTAATCTTGTCCGTTTCTTCTCCAAATGACCCTAAGTCACGTGTATTCCCTCCAAATGCCATCCAAGTGCTAAAAACCTGAAAACAAACGATTAAGCACATAATCTGGGCATATTTGCATGATTCAGGGGGTTAAATGACCCCGAAATAGTGTATAAAATGACACCTCATCAGCGTGGCACATTAGGATTGAATTGATTGACCTCGACGGAGAAAAATTCAAAAAGACCTTTCAATCAATTCCCACCACTAGGAAATTGTCCGAGAAAGAGAATCCAAGCGAGATCATCGACTTGGACCACCTTTATGATTTCTAGTAACGTGACTCCGAGTCTAGCTACAAGACTCATTAAATAAACAAAAGCGCTTTTTAGGAGGCAACCCAATCTTTTATTTTCTCACATATTAGGAATGTCGTGTGTTTTAATTCTTTATCGTTTGTTTTTATATGTTTGAATTATGTGATCATGCTTTATTTTGTCTTTAACTTCGTCTTAATTGCAATCAAATGTATTTTACATCAAACAATGTTAAAGGAAAATATCTGGTTTATAAGAACCATTTCAAACATATTAAATAAATAGTTTACATTAATTCGCGTCTTGTGTCTTGTTAGAGTCATATGATTGTACTAATTGTTCTCATGGTTTATGCAGTATTTTTTCCAGGAAATAACTAATAGGATTTGCGTGCAGAAATATTTCCAAGAAATAAATTTTTTTTGTTTACAGACGCTGGAGGCGGCGTCAGGATTAATCCTGACAGCGTCGCCAGTCTAGCTACAGTAAACTTCATATTTTTTATTTTTGTAAAAAATTAATTTTGTATAATTTCCTGAATTTGTAATTTTCCTAAAACTTGCGGAAAACCACGATTACACTAGCACATTCATCATATCTTTATTGCTTTCGTAGTGTATAAACCTTAAACTATTTCGTTGTATATTATTATCCCGGCAATTTTACGCTAGGTATAGTTGTTTCTTGTCATTTATTTGTAGGTTATATTTGATAAGGAGAAGCCCGGAAGTTCTTAGGAGTTTCATGTGGACGATTCTTGGATGACGATTTGGTCGGGATCATTTGTTTCTTCTCTAATATTAAGCAAAACCAGGGGAGTACTAGTTTCTTTTGCTTTTTTCTTTTCCCTTTATTCGTTTATTCGGGTACTTTTAAGAACATTTGGTACAATGTTCAAAATTGGTGTAGGGGGAATAAAGCCTTAGAAACTATTTCTTCATTTGCATTTGCTTTGTCCTTAAAATGATGAGTAATATACTGAAACGTAGCGTAAAATGTAATTTTGACCCAAATTTAATTTTTTTATGGCACATACCTATGTAAACTGAGTATTATTAGCGTCTCATGGATAGGAGTTATATGACAAGCACAAAAACCCTACCACTCAAAAAAATTCCACTCTAAAAATTTGAGGTTCGCCCCTAGATCTTTAGGAATTCAAGTATCCATCTTTGGTGCTTAAGATAGTTTTACCTTTAGCTTGCTCGAGTTAAGGAATGAGCAATCATGTGTGTCGCGTTCATGGATTTGATCATGCATTGTGGTTTTGTCGCTTTTTCTGGAGCATTGGTATCAGTTAAAATTTTATGAGAGTGTACCGGTAGTATATTAAATTCTAGAACTTGTTTTAGTGATTCATCCCGAGACCGCTAGTGAGATCGCATTCGTGTGATTAGCATTTTCTAAATGATTAGAGGCACTAGGATAAACCCTTTTTTAAACCTGTATTTGTTATGATGGTCACCTCGATCATATAACTATCCCCACACCCTTGCTATGCACTCATTTTTAGTGCAAGATACCCATAGTACACCCCTCCGAGCCTATTCTTTTTGTGGTTCTCGTAATTTTTGGTGGATTCCAGATTATTAATGAAGAGCATTGTTTACACCACACCAATTGTTACACACAAATCACCTTAGCCTTTCTTGTATGTACTCATTTTTAGTACATTATTGTTATCACATTTGTAAACGCAGTTAATTATTTGCTTGAGTACATGGCTGTTAAGTTGAGTCTTTTATTAGTATATACTGTTTTGGGACGATTATGATTCATGGTAGTTTTTATCTTATGGAGAAATGTGGGAGAAAGTCAAAGTATTACCCCATAGGTGCTTAATACACTCCATGTTTGTTGATCCTTTCAATTTGGGTCATTGGTTGGTTTTTGTACTTGAGTTAGGTATGTCTATAAACCCCAAGTCATGTATTATTTATGTTTCAGCAAATGACAGGGCAAAAGTGTACGAGAAAAATATATAAAAAAAGAGAAAAAGAAAAAAAAAGTAGAAAAAAATTATGTACGGGCTGCCATCTTGCTTATGTTTATGTTCAAAAAGAGTCAAGAAAAGAAAAGAAAGAGTTTGATGTAGAGTTTGTATATATTAGTCCTAGTGTTTTCGAGTCTTGGCTTAGCAAGGCCTTTACGTGTATTCTTGTATATTAATTAACTCTACCACCCAACTCTACCCCAAAGTCACCCAAATATTTCCCATATGTTTTCGTTTCCATTTAACTTATACCCATACATCACAACCCTTTAAAGACTTCTTTGATAGTAATTCCTATGTGCTTACGCCTATGCGGTAGAGGTTTGATCCTTTACCAAGCTTATGGTAATTTATATGTTATGACAGGTAATAAGTGTTAATTTTCTGTTTCCTATATTGTTGTAATTCATTATACACCCGAAAGAGAGAGAGAGAGAGAGAGAGAGAGAGAGAGAGAGAGAGAGAGAGAGAGAGAATCCGAACGCTTATTATGAGGTGCTAGTATATAATTTTCGTACTTTTAATTACGAGGTCTAATTGGTTGTGCCATGAATTATCTTTAAAAAGTAAGTTAAATGCTCCCGATATTGCTATTGTCTAGGTAGGAAGGCCCATTTGCTTTAGGACAAGCAAATCCCAAGTGTAGGGGTATTTGATGAGGTGTCATTTTATACACTTTTTCGGGCTCATTTAACCCCTTAAATCATGCAAATATCTCTAAAATACGTGCTTAATCGTTTCTTTTTGTATTTTTAGCACTTGGATGACATTTAGAGAAAATACACATGAGTTGGGCTCATTTTGGGAAGAAACAGATGAGATTACAACTCTACACCAAAGTCGATGAAGAGAAGACATACAGTGGCTGGAGACGGCGTCGTAATTCCTTGTGACGGCGTTAGGACGTAAAAGCAAAGGTGTCAGGAAATTTGAGACGACGTTAGAATGTAACCGACTTAAATAAGCCCTAAAAGATTCGGCGAAGCGACAACATCACAGTTAGAAAGTGACGCCGTCGTGATTGATTTTCTATATATACAAACTCAAAATTAGGGTTTTAAAGTGTGGAACTTAGGAGAATTCGTAGGGTATCTTAGGGAGCCGATTTATATCAGGTTTTAGGTCCTTTTTAGGGTTCTCAAACCATTTTGTATCCACCAATTACTCCATGTTTTAATTAAGTGAAGTTCTTTATCCTTTAATCTTTCAATATGTCTATGTATTGTCTGATTAATTATTGTTCTTCGCTGCTCTTTAACATGCTAGGCTAGATCTATTAGTGTTTGCTTATGATTGCATGAAACTTAGTTTCGAGATCCTTTTAATATTGCTTCTTGTCTATGGATGTGCGCGTTAGGCTCTAGAAAATTAGCTTCTTAATTGCTTGCGAAGACGTTTAAGGAAACGTGATTGTGTAGAAAGCATATCATCGGTAACAGTCTTCATACTACCTTACCCATATGTGATTGATCACCTTTTAAGTGTTTTAATGCTTGTAATATACTCTTAGGGGCCTTCTAATAGTCTTCATACTACCTTACTTGTGCGTTTCCTTAACGGAATATTACATAGACGGCGGGTTCATGTAATTCGTTCATGAATTAGGAGATACTTACACATCGCGTCATAAGGATGACGGGCAATAGAATTAGATGAAGTAAACTAAGGATTAATGCATGATTAAGTAAACACATTTATTTACCTATACGAGTTTCCACATTAGTTTAGATTTAATTTTAGTATTATTTAGTTTAATTAGTTTAAAACCAAACCACCTTCAAAATCGAGATTTTAATTGTTTTCATAAAATATAAAAATACAAAAATAATCTTCTTTCAACCCTTAGACCTTAGTTACGTTTAGTTCAAACCTTCACACGCTATTCTCATAGAGAACGATAACAACCCCCGAGTCTTGCCTATACTACACTACAACGGTTAGGCATTCTGCATAGGGGATTGTAAAACTTCTTGTGAGTTTGCAAAACCCTCGCATAAAACGGTGTCACTAGGGTTTTGTGACGCCGTCAACCATCGAAATCCACTTAGGGTTATTCGGCCGACATATCCTGACGACGTTAGGTTTTCAGGTGACATCGTCACTTTGTAAGTGTCACGTCGTCTCCACATACTAAAGCGTCACAAAACTTGTCCATAACTTCACTTTCTAGGCACAACTGGTGACGCCGTCAAGGAGGTGGTCGCGAGGCTGAAAAGTTGTGTTTTTGCCTTGTTTCTTCCCGAATCGAGCCCAAGTCATGTGTATTCCATCCAAGTGCTTCCCAAATGCTAATTACACAAAAATAAAGGAATTAGTGCAATAATGGAGCATATTTCATGATTTTAGGGGTTAAATGACCCCATAAAAATGTATAAAATGACACACCTCATCAAGGTGCTGGTTAAACCTGAAGTTTGGCCAAGTATCATTCCATTCATCGCCTCCCAATTTATTTTCAATCAGGGTATACTATATGGATTTAGGTATAATATTTAAGGAACTTGTGTATATATTTACGAATGTGTTTACCCGTGTACTGCATGTGTTTCTTTTTTAAATCTGTTTTGGACAGTTGTTGGGCTATGATGATTTGTTCGCACGCTGCGTTTAAATCTTTATATGGCAAGAGATTTTAGCCATAAAATAACCAATTTTTGTAGCCTATACGAACTATGAGCCATGTCTTAAGCTTAATTCTGATAATTAAGAAATTGTTCATGTTTGTATCTTGGTTGTCTGATTAATGTCAAGTGGAAGTACTATTGTTGGCGTGTAGAAGACAGGAAAAATAGATATCAAGATTTTTTTTGTGATGCTTGCAAGAGGAGGTTTTTTATGAGTATGGGCCTTAATTAGCCTTCTTAGAAGCATTGATTATCCTTGCATGCGTCATAGAAAACCTTGATATCCGTTTCTCCCATCCTCCTTACGCCAACATTCGTAGGCTCACTTTTGTGCATACCCTAAATGTAAACTGAAAGGTTTCATAGGTGAATGACGATTGTTTCAAAGGAGATTGTGACACAGAATTTGCTTTATAAATGGGAGAATATTCAAGATTGGCTTGGTTATTTATCCTACACTGCAACAACAACCTAGTTATTTCAGAAATTTGTTGTTTACAATTCTTACATGGTTATGTTTTACAGATAAGTGGTAAATAATAATTGTTTTAACTAAGTATTTTTTTCTCCAACAAAAAATGTTTGCTCTCCATCACCTAACTCATGGAGATTGATGACATATATGTTGGTATTAAACTAGGAGATGTGTTATAGTATTGAAAAGAAAATGATGATGTCTGTATGCTATAATTGTTTAATTGTTTCAGCTGATTGGTTGGCGTGCTATGTGTTGGATTCTTTTTCGATTTATATGCTATTTGGGATTTATAGCTCTAGAATTCGGATCGTAACGTATGTTAATTGATAACATCAAATAGTTAATACTTTTTAGTATTAAATTCCCTATCAAAATGCTTGTAATTATGGTATAAATGCCTGAAAATGATACTTAATCAGTTATATTTCGTTTACAGGAAGAATACGAGCATTCGAGCAAGAGACACGGGATTTGGACATGGAAAATGAGCAAAAGAAGAAACTCAAGGCCAGTTACAGTGTAACCACCCTGTAAGAGTTACGCTGTAACCAAATTAATGAAGGAATGAGTCAGCACCGGAGTTACGGCGTAAATGCTTCGTCATGCTTACGCCGTAACCAGCATCGTTAAGGAGGGATGACTTATCCTAGTCATTGTTATAGCGTAACATCGACACTAGAGTTACGTCGTAACACAATTTAATCCTAGAGCATGGAAGCCCACATCAGCATGGTTACGACGTAACACATACATAACAGTTACGCCGTAACGGAATCGATACTTATAAATAGAGCCCTCATTCGGCGCATTCATCATCAACCCTTCTACCACAGTATCAAGGGGCGAACAAAGCTTAAAGAAGTCAAAGAATTCCACAGTAGTCTAAGGGAGAAATCACTTTACTTGTTTTTAGCATTAATCATTCATAAACACATTCTGTAAGAATTATGATGTTTCAATCCAAGATTCCTTTCATTATTTCTTACCTTACTTTTTTTTGGACGGCAAAACCTTACTGTTTCTATAAGTGGCTAAGCACTTCTAGTGCTGGCCTAGTTATGAGTTTACTAATGTTATGATTGTTCCTCGTTTATTTATCGTTTATATTAGATATCCTACTTGTCTGTCATTGATCCCTGAGTTTTGGTAGTATTGAGGATGGTTTAGATCCTGTTTATCTTTTCATTAGGCTGATATGTTGAACTTAGGATCAACAGGGTATTAGGGTAGGTTGACATCTATCCCTAGTGTAGGAATTTATCAAATTACCGCCTTTATCACATTAAATACATAAAAACACAGGAACTCTTTCAGATGGAGTTTATAATCTATTTAGGTTATAGACATGTCTTTAGGATAGATGGGATTTTATCACTGCACCTTGGATGCCATACCTTTTGGACTTTTAGGGGAATTGGGATCGCAGGAAGTATTGGACAAACCTCAAATGCCAATTCGAGTCTGTTGATATTAGAACCACTAATAAAACGATATCTAGACATTGCACTAGGAAACATGTCATAGCATTAGTAATGAAATAACTAGGTTAGTACGCCTTTCTCCCTACTGTTTTCAAATCAATTTACCTTTTGCATTTACTTTCTGTTAAGATTTCAAATCAACTCAAAACCATTTTTAAAACCGTGACACATTTAAATTTAAAACTAATACAACTTAGCTCTTGGGACGACCTCGGATTTACCAACTCCTGCACTATATACGACCGGGTTATCTGCCCGTTAGTGCGTGTAGACATCGGTAGAAGATTTTTATAAATTTAAAACTTGGCAAATATTATTTAAACAAAAACACGCATCAAGTTTCTGACGCCGCTGCCGGGGAGCTAAAAATAAGTTACAAGTTGATTTCTTGTATTTATTTATTTTATTCCAGTACTAATTTTTGTTAGTTTTTCAGGAAACATAATGGCTGAAGGAGAGATCGATAACCTAACCATGGAGCAATACCTAGCATTGACTCGAGGGAACCAGGCACCGGGCCTGGTTAAACCCAAAATAGGAGGCAATGTGAATTTCTAAATCAACAGCCAATTCATGCGAGAATTAAGGGAGGATACCTTTTCGGAAACAAGAATGACGATGCTCATGAGCATGTTGAGTGAGTTTTAGACATCGTCAGCTTGTTCAACATTCCAGGAGTAACACACGACATGGTCATGCTACGCGTTTTTCCCATTACACTCACTAGAGCCGCTAAAAGGTGGGTGGACAGGTTTTCCCCAGGGAACCGTCGATTCCTGGGATCTCCTTAAAAAAGCTTTTATCCAAAGGTACTGTCCGCTATCCAATACCGCTAAGCAGCTTGAAGAAATCCGTAACTTCAAGCAGGAAGGTGACAAAACATTATACCAAGCCTGGGAAAGGTATAATGACCTACTTTATAAATGCCCAACTCACGACATCAATAGCCATCAGAAAGTGAATATCTTCTACAATGGTCTGGGCATAATAAATCGCCAATTGCTTGACTCACAGGGGCCAACTTCTGGCATGACAATTGCTCAAGCATTAACAGCAATCCAAACTATGGCTGACCACTCCCAAAAGTGGCACAATGGTTCATCTAACAGGAATATAGATAGTGGTAGTAACTCTGAAGAAATCCCTGCTATTATAAGCAAACTGGATAGCCTAGGTCGCAATATGAAGAAGCTAAAGGAAAATGTTCATGCTATTCAAGTTGGATGTCAAACTTGCGGAGGAGCTCACCTTGACAAGGAATGTCCTCTCAACGAGGAAGTGAAAAGTATAGAGGAAGTTAAATATGGAGAGTTCGGTAGACCCTTCCCAAACAACAACAGAAACGACTGTAGATTTAATAGGGGAGTATCAAGATACGGCTCACACGACCAGCCATCATCAGGTGAGAGGAGACCAAGTCTGACAGAAATAATCAATAAATATATGGAAGAAGTGGCTAAGAGACATGCAGAGCAAGATGAATGGTTAATTTTTTTTTACCAAAACACTAAAACCAATTGTGAAACTCACGACAAGATTATCCAGGGTCTTGAGATGAAGGTAAGAACCTTAATGAATGAAATGGAAGGACGAACAAATGGTGGAAAGTTCGAAGAATGCAAGGCAATCTTTACTGAAGATGGATCACCATTATACACTCCTTTCTATTATTCCTCCAAGGAAATTGAATACTTTCTGCTAACTCAGGTTTTTCTAATAACAAAAGACAAGAGACCGATAAATCAAGAATTGATGAGGCTCTAGCAACACTAGATATTACACCTGAGATAAAACAGGTACCCCAAGAGGAAAAGCAAAGTGTAAGCTATTATGTTGAGCCTTACGAGCCACCAATCCCATTTCCTAGACGACTGGGCATCACGCGGAAGAAGCATTAGTTTACAAGACTATAGAGAGCCTGAAGAAAATTAAGATAAATCATCCCCTCTTAAAAGAAATTAGGCAAACAAATAACTACGCAAAACACATGAAGGACTTAGTGGCAAAAAAACCAAAGACCAAAGAGGATGATGAAATTAGGATGAACCCTAGGTGCTCTACTCTACTCCAAAATCAGCTACCCCTAAGGAACAAGATTTAGGAAGTTTCATTCTTCCTTGTTCCATTGGAAGATTAGATTTTAATAATGCTTTAGCAGATTTAGGAGCCAGCATTAGCGTCATGCCCTTTTCTATGTACAAACATTTGGGCATGGGAAAACTCTTACCAATTAACATGGTGGTCGAAATAGCTGATAACACCAAGTGCACTCCTAAAGGAATAGTCAAAAATTTACTAGTAAAAATCGATAAGTTCATCTTTCCAGTTGATTTTGTTATTCTTGACATGGTTGAGGACTTTAGGATGCCCATCATTCTAGGGAAACCCTTGCTAGCCATAACCCATGCTAAAGTATATATCTTTAGGAAATCAATTTCTCTAGACGTGGGAAATGAAAAAGTTAAATTCAAAATGAGAAGTTGCTTTACTACCACAATTATTGAATCTGTTCGTGCAGTAAGAAGCACGAGGGATGATAATTTAATGAATATTGATTTATCCTTATACAAGTCTGTAGCTAATCGTTTGCTGGGTATCGACCCCTGTGTTTTTACTTATGATATTGATGAAGTTTATAATATAACAGATCGAGGAAAATCATGTGAAATGGAGACCAAGGAAGAAACAAGTATGGAGCCACTTATAAGCATGACATCTACAAAAAAGAAGGTACATTGGTGCAAGATAATTTTGCAAGTGAAGAAATGATGAGCGCAAATACTAGGCATCATGTAGCCCATGCAAAGACAAGTGTAATGGAGGAGACTCTACTAATGATGAAAAGAAACTTTATTAGGAAAGTACAAATGATAACGACCTAGAGGATCTTGCGTAGGAAGAACTAAGCCTAAATGATTGGATGAAAATAAGGTATGGGAAAGTATGCAAGATGGCTAGGGAAAGAAACCTCAAGGATCATTGGAGAGAAAGGTTCAGAGATGAGGAAGATGAGGAAAATTTGGAGGATCCAGAGTAATGCAGGGAAGATAAAGCAAACGCAATAATAGAGGCTATTCATGATAAATAAAATGATGATTGGAGTAGAGTAGGACGAGAAGAAGTTTCGTGACCGAACCACTATAAATCTAAGTGTTTGATTTGATCTTTCTTTTATTTTCTTTCTTACATTATCCATTCATATTGTTATTACTTGTTCATGATCAGTTTCAAAAACAAGTTTTTAAAGACTAAAACTATTCAACCCTCTTCTAGTTTTTCATAATTTCATAGCTACGTTACTAAATATTTTCTTAATAATTTGTATTTTAAAACTTAAATCGATCTAAGGCTTTAGTAAATTACAAAGAAGGGTAATCTATGCAAAGACAACCACTTTTTGAATGTGATGCTTTTCTTTATTGGAAAAATAAATCTAGAACTTATGTGAAATCAAAATACATCGACATTTGGCATATTATCCTTGAGGGTGACTATGAGCCCGTTATTAACATCAGTATTACCCAAAGAGACGAATTGGTTCCTTATGATTGTCAAAATGACGATACAAAGTAAAAGATTGCAAAAAATAACAAGATAAAAATTGGTTCTTTACAACCTTTAACTAAAAAGGAATTTGAAAGAATTTTCTTTTGTTTAAATCGGTCAAAGAAATTTGGGAGTCCCTCATGGTCACTTATCAAGGAAATTCTCAAGTAAAAGATTATCAAATTGATCTTCTTCTTCTTCAACAATATGAAAGAGTTTTAATCATTGAAGGTGAAAGCATTGATAGTAGTTTTGTTAGATTTAATACTATTAGTAATAATATAAAAACACATGATGAAACTTATTCTATAAAAAAAATATGTTAGAAAATTTCTCAGAGCTCTTCATTCAAAGTGGAGGCCAAGGTGACGACTATTGAAGAATCAAAGGGTTTATCATCGCTTCCACTAGACGATCTAGTCGGGAATGTTAAAGTTTATGAAGTCGGCTCTCATGTTTTGAGTCCTTAAAGGTGGTAGAGAGTATAGCATACTAGGTAGTTATCGAATGCCCTAAAGCATCTTCCTTTTAGGACCGATGCTAAACTACTTCTCTTTTATATGGTGATAGAAAAATATTCAAAAATCATCACGCTTTAAAAAGAGGAGGTTAAATCTATTGCACTTAAAGCCAAGCACTCTAAGAAGGAGTTTAAGTGCAAAAATTTTAGTTTGCTACATCATAAGAAAAGTGACAAGTAAGATACACAAATATGCAATTAACCTCGCGAAAAATCATTGTTAGAAAGTAAGAAGCAATTAAACAATAACAAACTAGATGGGTGAAACATATAAATAACAAATTATCATAGTTAAAAGTCCCATGTACTTGCTTTTTTACCGTTGCATTTCTGAGTTTTATTTTTAAAAGAAGATGAAAGAAGTGGGAAGAAAACAAAATAAATTCATGTTCCAGAGTTTTTTCTCGGAGAAAAGAGAAAAGAAGAGGAGAGTAAATTTGGCTAAATTTCTCTCCAAAACTTTCTTCTCAAAAGTGAGATGACTTGGAGAGAAGTTATATTAAGAAGCTTTTATTAAATATAATTATTTAAATGACCTTATAAAAAACATAACTTTTATATATAATTAAGGGTATAATAGTAAAAGAATCACTTATCACTTCTTTTCATTCTTAACTCGGAACACGAAATTAAAAATTAAATTTCATTCCTCTCCTCTTCTTTTTTGCCCATTTTTAACTCTTCTTTTCTCTTTTATTATTTCAAAAACTTAGGAACAGAGTGTACGAGTTATAGCTCAAACTAAACAGCTAAATCCCATGGTTGTCGAGATGTATCATTCGTCTTCTAGATGGATAGATAATGCGGTTGTCGTAAGGGACTTCTACAAGAAGTTTTACAACTCCCTAGGCAGAGTACCTAACCGTTGTAGTAGTAGTATAGGCAATACTCGAGGGTTGTTGTCATTCTCTACGGGAATAGGTTAGGAAGGCTTGATCACGGTCTAACAGAATTCTAGGGGTTGAGAGAAGATTCTTTTTGTATTTTTATATTTATAGAAAAGCAGGTAAATCTATGGTTTGAGAGGTTAGTTGGTTTCACTACTAATTAAACTAATATCTAATCTACTGGTGATAACTTTATGATAATTTAAAAGTATTTACTTAATCATGCACTACTTATCAGATTGCTTCTCCTAATCCTGTTGCCTTGTCACACTTGTGATGATATGTGTAAGTATTTCCTAGGTCATGAACGAATTACACAAACCCGCCGTCTATTTAATATCCCGTTAGGACAACCCACAAGTAAGGTAGTATGAAGACTATTACAAGGCCCCTAAGAGTACATTAAATGCATGTGAAATATCTTAAGAGGGATCAACCATATAAAGGGACAAGGTAGTATGAAGACTGTTACCCGATGGTATCTTTTCTACGCACTCACGTTTCCCTAGACGTGTCTACAACGATACAGACAAAAGCTGGTTTTCTAGAACATAACGCGCACAATCATTAATCAAGAAGCAACAGTAAAAGGATCTACAATCCGACTTCTATGTAATCGTAAGCAAATACAAAGGAGGGTTTAGCCTTGCATGTTATATAGAAAGCAAAGAGATAAATCAATCATGCAACATATAGACATATTGAATGATTAATGATAAATAACCTTACTTGAATTAAAACATGGATTCAATGTAGTACAATAGAGTTTTGAGGCCCTAAAAATGACCTTTTAAGCTGCTACAGGAGCTAGGGTTCGTCTCCCAAAATTTATACAAAGTTACACACTTTAAACCCTAAAATCGATTTAGTATATATAGAGATATCGCTGCGACGGCGTCGCGTTGTAATCCTGACACCGTTGCTACGTGGATGGTTCTAGATCCTCATTAAGTCGGCCATGTCCTAACGCCGTCACTAAATCTTTGACATCGTCACTAGATGGATCACGACGGCGTCGCTTTATGTCTGCGACGCCGTCTCCACGCTCTGAGAACAATATTTCTTCTTGGATTTGGTGTAGGTCCGTAATCTCGTCTGTTTCTTCTCCAAATGAGCTCAAGTCACGTGTATTTCCTCCAAATGCCATCCAAGTCCTGAAAACCTAAAAACAAATGATTAAGCACATAATTTGGGCATATTTATATGATTTAGGGGGTTAAATGACCCTGAAATAGTGTATAAAATGACACCTCATCAAATACCCCTAGACTTGGGATTTGCTTGTCCTTAAGCAAATGAGCTTTTCTACCCAGACAATAGCAATATGAGGGTCATTTAACTTACTCTTTAAAAGTATTTTACAATATAACCTTTTAGACCTCGTAATTAAAAGCACAGAAAGTACATACTAGCACCTCACATAAGTGTTTGAGATTCTCTCTTTCTCTCGGATGTATAATAAATTATAACATAATAGGGAAACGGAAAATTAACACTCATTACCTGTCATAACATATAAATTATCATAGGCTTGGTAAAAGATCAAACATCCACTGCTAGGCACAAGCATTATTCATTACTATCAAAGAGGTCTTTTAAAGGGTTATGGGGTGTAGGTGTAAGAGAACATATAATAGAAACGGAAACAAATGGGATACATTTGGGTGGCTTTGGGTGAATTTGGAGTGGAAGGGTTAGCTAATTATTTACACGAATACACGCTGGTTTGGTTGCTAAGTGATATCGTATAAATACGTACTAGCCGTATGTATATAATATTGTGTATCCCGTTAGAAATAAGAATCACTTTAGTAAAAGTAATAATTAAATCTTCCGGAGTCGTATCCCAACGAGAATTGAATTGAGATTTACGTTTATGTTTCTTATTTGATGCTTGATTATCTTTTAGTTGTTTTTAGAATTAAACTACTTTTAATATTAAAGATACTATTTTTAATATAACTAAAATTATACTAATGATTTAAACTAACAAGATTAAGCTAAGAGATCTAAAAGATATAATAAATGAATATGCTTGTCAAGTGAAGTGAAAAGTTCGTTAAGTATATAAAAAAATGGTTTTAATGACGAATTAGTACCCATAAAAATATTATTTTCTCACAACGTTGGTTTATTTTGAAAATGATATCTTTTAAAGGTAATAATTACTAGATTTGATGTTTGACTATTTCTCCGGCTTTTGCTCTTCAAAATATTCAAATAAAAAATCTAAATAATCATGACAATTATTAATCAAAAATGCCTTTTTAATTTCACACTTAACCTGCAAATCACAATTCACTTAACAAGCATAAATAAATCTACTAGCTAAACATGACAACTAAACTGACAATAATATGCATAACATTAATAAAAAGCATATTAAGCTATAACTACTAAAACTACTAATTAAGGAAAAAGGGAAAGAGAGTATAACCCGAATGATGAAACCGATACGAATAAACCGCCCAATTATATAAACTAGACTAAATACCAAGTTTATTTCTTATTTAGAATATATTTACTTAATAGATTGTAAAGTGTTTAAACTTTATTATCTAATAAGCGAGTAAATTCTAAATGAGCTCTAAACTTAAAAAATAGGCTAGCTTATACAACCCGTAAGCTCCTCGCCAAGGTGTAGAAAGTTTTCATCAAAACGAGACAATAAGGGTTAAAACGAAACAATAAGCAACCACTAAATCTAAAACGAGCTAATGAGTTTTAAACAAGCAAATTAAATCTAATCTGAACACCACTTGAGCAAACTGAAAATTCAAACTCTTACAACTAATAAGCCAAATTAATCTAACCGAGACTAGCTTAAGCAAATTTCATTAAGAAAACCAAACCAAATAAGTAAAAACTCAAACATAAGCATTAATCGAACCAAACTAAATTCCTATTAACTGAATGAAACCAAATCTGGGAAATAACTTTCACCTATCGAATCATTAACAAAGAACCATTCAAACTTGGGGAAAATCTTCTAACCATTCGAACCATCAATCAAACATTATTCGGAAACATACTTCATCAAATCTAATGGTGCATAACAAATTAAATTCAAACTAATACATTAACTGAATGAAACAAAAAGAATACATAAAAGGAGTGAACTAATCTATTCCTAAACTATTTCTACTACTATTCTAATTTATTCTACTACTATTCTATGCTACAAAAAAAACGAAAACAAAAAAAAGAAAACGAGACAAGATATTAAAAGATAAGATCCCCACGTCTGCTGCTCTATCCTCCTTTATAAATTGCGTTGAGTCTAAGCAGAAATAAGTGTGGATTTGGGCTTTTATTTTGTTGGGCTCAAGCTTTCTTGCATTTCAATAATTGGGCCTGCGTGCAAACTGTTGGTTGGGCTGAGTCTGGTATAAATATATTGTTTAACCGTGAGTTATAATAATAATGGGTCGGTCCGACCCATATAAATGGTGTCGGGCCGGCCCAATAAGATATGAAGGCACCGTCGGAGTCGAAATTATGTGCTCTTTCCAATGGCATGTTCGGGAAATATTAACGATTTCGTCTTGATCTTAAAAAAACGTGTAAACGTCTTTAAATCTTAACCGAAAGTCTCTGTTTTTGCTTCGTTTTTAACCCTTTGTACCTGCAAGACATAAAAACACAAAACAAACATATTTGTAATAATATTAAGCATATTTCATGTTTTTAGTCCAATTAATAGTGTTTTCCGGGTTGTAAATGATGTGTGTTTAAGCACACATCAAATTCCCTCACACTAAGCCTTTGCTGGTCCCACACGCAATGTTTATAAAACACGCCCGAAAATAAATAATTTAATCCCCCCCTTTAACTTATGACCCCTCACATCAAACAAGAACAAAAATGGTCCATTAAAGGGTTTAAAAATCATTTATCTCGAAAACCCCCTCTCCGTTTTAACCACTTATTTAATAATAGATAAAAACTAAGATACAATTTTTATTTATTTAAAAAGGCTTTAAGAACGGGAGTTCATCATCCTCGACTTTTCACAATCCCCAAACTAAGCATAAAACGAAATCACAGTCAAATATAAGATTTGATGCTAACACTACTTATAAATGCTAATTGTATACGCATTAGCCACGTTTCGCTCCCTTATTCCAAGATCCTCTAAGGATTTTATTATCATTATTGGTGACAAATAAATTGTGTCCTTATTATCATAAAGGTTCCTGGTTTAGACCATAATTAGTTTGAAATCCTTTCCTAGAGAGACGATATTGTGAGAATAAGGTCCACATTAAGGTTTTAATTTCACATGATTTAGGGGTTATCTTTTTTATTTCATCCGAAACAACTCAACTACAAGTCCAGAGATGGAGGCTTTATTTAGATAACCCCGGAGTCGAAATTTGGCTTTATTATTATTATTGCAATATTATTATCCCTCGGTCATTTAAACAACTGACTCATCGGGCGTCCTAACCGACAGAGCCAGTAGTCTTATTTCGACCTCGGTAATTTCCTCGACCTTTTTGAAGACTGACACATCGGGCGTCCTAACCGACAAGAAACAGTGGTCTTATTTAGGCTTCAGTTTATTACAATATTATTATTTATTATTTTTTATAGCCAAATCTCAAGTCCTGTGGTCTTTTAACTACCTAGACAATGGGAGCGAGCCGTCAGGAATCAATAGCCTATTTCCCCACAACACTGACAAAACCTCTATGTGTACCTTACTTTCACCAGAAGGAATCTCTACGAAGGGATTTAAACTAAGAATCGCAAAAACTAAAGTAACTTTATTTATTTAACAATTATATAACGTTTATTAAGCTGGTGGGAGCAAAAAGCCACAATTAACCTCTATGAGCTCTAAAGAGATCCAACTACTCCACGCTTAGCATCTAACTTATATTTAACTCTATCATTTTTCGTTCTTTGCAAAATTTTAAAGTTAAGCAAACGCTTAGTCTCGAAAGCTAAGAGAAAAGCTAGAGTGCAAAACACGGTCAAGTCAAAATATCCCTAGTTTTACGGGCCTACTTATTTACATATCTAATTATAACTAAGAGATTTTTTTTAGCAAAAGTAAAACAATAAAATTTTAAAATTTAGGTCAAAACAGGGTTGTGCGGGAACACAAATAGGCACAGGTATGATCAATTTCAACAGAAATCCCCCCCCCCCACACTTAGAATCAAACATTGACCTCAATGTTTAAAAATATCAGGTTTTACCGCCACACTTAGAAATGAAAAAGGCAAATGCAAAAAATTCTAAGTGTGAAAGGGGCAATAAAATCATATATATATATATATATATATATATATATATATATATATATATATATATATAATATATATATAATGTATATATATAAATATATATAAGATAGGGGACCGGTTCTTTGCAGAACCACTTTTTTGTACAGGAACCACTTTAAACCAATAAATTTAGCATCATTACTTTTTGTATTAATTCAAAGGGTTAATAGTCAAAACACATTTGACTTAATTTTGACCTTTTTAATTAAAAAACATTTTTTTTAAATCCTATTAAAATTTTATTTTAAAATATAGTTTTTTAATATATACTGTTTTCAAAGAAAAAAAAGAGTGCATGTATGTTTATTAATATTGTAAATTCCAGTTTCTAGTGTATCATTTTAACTTAAATGGTAATTACACATATGTTTTTTTGTAGGTCACATCTTTTAATCTACAAAATTTATAACACAAAATATAGACAAAAATTGATATCAAACAAATGAAATACATTTCAAATACAAATAAATAAACAAAAAACATAAATAACTAAATAAAAACATATGTTGTTCAAAAACATGTGTAACACTCTTCTAAAAATATATGTGCACGTTTCACTTTCTCTCAACACAATCATTAGAACAATAGTACTCCTTGCAAAAACGGAATATGCACGCCTTTCATGAACATATATGCACAAACGTTTAAAATACATAGTGCAAACGAACCACTTCTCATCAAATTTCGTAAACATATGAATACCCCTTCCAAGAACATAAGTGCACCGGTGCGTTTTCTAGAATCAAATTTATTAGAACATATGTGTCCGTCCTTCGAATAAACATATGGTGCACAGTGCATTTTTCCCACAACATTTAAAAGTAAACCTATGTGCATGGAGTTGCACTTTTCTCGCCGATTTCAATAGAACCATAAATGCACGTCTTTTGATAACATTATACATACGCACTCCTTTCAAAACCCAACCTCCTATTTTATCAACCGATCTCAGTCCGTGACAGATAGATACAAGTCCTGTTCATAATAAAAAAACAAATTTTCCCCATATTAGAATTGAAGATTGAAGATGGAGCAGATGTATATAACATGCAAGTGGTTATAATATTATCAATCAAATGGATCAAGTTTTACCGCAAACATGAATATCAATATTTGCATTTATCTATGTTCAACAGAGTTAGAATGTATAGCCAAAAACTAATTTAAACCAATATCAAGTATCATGTAAAGTGTCTCATTGTTCCAACTACATGATAAAACATAACGACATCAAGATACCACAATAATAAGCCAAGGGGAAAATACACAATTCTTATGCAACGTTGCTCGGGAAAAGACATAGTATAAACATATGTGGGTGTAGCCATATTTTGAAAAATACATAGATCCAGACATAATGAACTATGAGCGAAACAAGGACTAGCTTTTTTTCTAGTAATGTTTAGTCAAAGTTTCTCCACCTACAAACGAATAACCAAATGCATCTACCATAACAAATACATTTAAGTCTAAAATAAACTATCAGTTAAAATAAAGGCGACACAAAAGAAGTTGAAAACCGTACTCCTCGGAGAACACTTAAGTCAATCTAATAACTGGGCACGCCCGTTAATAAACCTAATAGAACAACCATCACAAACAAACAGGGAAAAAGGCTTAATCATCATTAACTGAATACTGAACCTAATATATATATTTGTAGTTCGAATGTATGCCACCTAACAAAAAATTACAAGAAGAACCTAAATCAAGAGATCGAGGTGGTGACACTAACTACCAAACACATATTAAAGGTATAGTGAACAGGTCATATCAAATCAAATCCGAATACAACCTAAATCAAAACTATCAACAAATAGCAACAAAACCATGATTATAGAATAAGATATACAAACAAATCGAAACCACCAATAGATGCGTACCACATATTTTATACTAATATAATCGCGTAAAACGTTGCATAAACACATCGCGTAAACCGATCGACTAATATATTTAGTCATGTCTCACCGCAGTTGCCATTTTTAACTCATTGTCATAGATGGAGAATCAAATAACTCGTGTCCCATTTTGGGACCACTAATACATATGAAGCTATGATAAATCGAAACAACACATCGCATAACAAATATAGTAAATATATATATAAGATGCGATCTGATAAGTTTGTAACAAATGATGATTAGTTGGAAAATAATCAGATTAAACCACTTACTCATTTTTTATATATTTGATATAGAGGGTTGAAAGGAAAAGAGGTTGTCGGTTTATTTTTCTTCCGTGAATAATAGATCTGGAAAAGGGGCAGTTTTATTTATGAGTATGTTATAGCACAATTTTTGGGATAATATAAAAACCCTAAATTGCCCTTTCAGTTTTATAATTATTAGCTTTATCTTTTTGTTAATTACAAAAATACACAAAAATAACATCTTGCATTGATATAATGTACATCATGCATTATTAGGAGTAAAAATGTTGGTTTCTGTAGTTTCAGTACAAAAAAGTGGTTCTGCAAAGAAAGATGCCGACTATATATAAGTCAAACAGTTGAGGATCTTGATTAGTGACTCGAATCTTATTATCTCCTTGTCACTCGCCCCTCAAGATGATATGAATTCAAAGCGGGAGGATCATGATAAGAATTTCTAAGGTTTAGCTCTCGCTTGAAGACGGTTTAATTCATTTTGAACGGATCCATGTTATAAATTCTTCTCTTGATTTATGTTGAACAGTTCTTGAGTAGTTTGTTCAAATAGTTCTTGAGATTCGGATCATGTATGTCAATCAATTCTCTTCACTTTAACACTCTTAGTGAGAGTGGCTGTGAGGGGGTGACTGGTCAATATGGTATTGTGAAGGTTGGTCAAAATAAGAAATGTCATAATTGTTACAACGAGTAGGCTCATAGACAAGTGGGTTCCTAGTTTGACAATCAAAACTATAATACGGACCTCCACAGACCTCACAACAGTCAAACTGTTGTGGCTGACTCAGAGAATAATATGGATATTGGTCATTACTAAAGATTTAATTGTTACACGGGTCTTGCTTATAGACAAGTGGGGGCCGTGTTTGACAATTAAATCCATAGTGAGGACTATCTCCACACAACTCACATGTGTATGTCTTGTATTAGTGTTGTGGAGGTTGGTCGAAGAAGTTGGGTGTTTCATTATAAAAATAAGGATTTAGGTCATAGACAAACTCATTTCCGGATCCTAAACTGCTATAGCCCGGACAGTTTCCACCATTAAACAGGCCTCCACACCACGAGTAACCAAAATGGTTATACTAAGACATGACGAAGAATTAAACGGATAAGAGGGTAAAGAAGATAAGAATTAAATGAAATAAGAGGATAAAGAAGAATATTTTTGAACCTTTTTTATATGTATATATAATAAAAATAAAAAGAAAAAGAAAGTAGAAATGTAAAATATTTTTGGATTTTTATATTTTTAATAAGTACGAAAATAAACTTTTTGGAGAAATGATCTTCAAGGCACTAACTTGAAACACCACGTAAAAATCGTACAATCCACCTCGGCAACGACGCCATTTTGATATCGTATAAATACGTTCTAGCCGTATGTATATAATATTAAGTATCCCGTTAGAAATAAGAATTACTTTAGTAAAAGTAATAATTAAATCTTTCAGAGTCATATCCTAACGAGAATTGAATTGAGATTTACGTTTATGTTTCTTATTTGATGCTTGAATATCTTTTAATTTTGGTTTTTAATTATACTATATAAAAATAAGCTAATATAAACTAAGTATTAAACTAACGAAAATGATCTAAAAGATATATAAGATGAACATGCTTGTCAAGTGAAGTGAAAAGTTCGTTAAGTATATAAAAAAATTGGTTTTAATGACGAATTAGTACCCGTAAAAATATTATTTTCTCACAACGTTGGTTTATTTTGAAAATGATATCTTATAAAGGTAATAATTACTAGATTTGATGTTTGACTATTTCTCCGGCTTTTGCCCTTCAAAATATTCAAATAAGAAATCTAAATAATCATGACAATTATTAATCAAAAATCCCTTTTTAATTTCACACTTAACTTGCAAATCACAATTCATTTAACAAGCATAAATAAATCTACTCGCTAAACATGACAACTAAACTGACAATAATATGCATAACAATAATAAAAAGCATATTAAGCTAAAACTACTAATTAAGGAAAAGGGGAAAGAGAGTATAACCCGAATGATGAAACCGATACGAATAAACCGCCTAATTATATAAACTAGACTAAATACCAACTTTATTTCTTATTTATAATCTATTTACTTAATAGATTGTAAAGTGTGTAATAAGCGAGTAAATTCTAAATGAGCTCTAAACTTAGAAAATAGGCTAGCTTATACAACCCGTAAGCTCCTCGCCAAGGTGTAGAAAGTTTTCATCAAAACGAGACAATAAGGGTTAAAACGAAACAATAAGCAACCTCTAAATCTAAAATGAGCTAATGAGTTTTAAACAACCAAACTAAATCTAATCCGAACACCACTTAAGCAAATTGAAAATTCAAACTCTTACAACTAATAAGCCGAATTAATCTAACCGAGACTAGCTTAAGCAAATTTCATTAAGGAAACCGAACCAAATAAGCAAAAACTCGAACATAAGCATTAATCGAACCGAACTAAATTCCTATTAACTGAATGAAACCAAATCTGGGAAATAACTTTCACCTATCGAATCATTAACAAAGAACCTTTCGAACTTGGGGAAATCTTCTAACCATTCGAACCATCAATCAAACATTATTCGAAAACATACTTCATCAAATCTAATGGTGCATAACAAATTGAATTCAAACTAATACATTAACTGAATGGAACAAAAATAATACATAAAAGGAGTAAATTAATCTAGTCCTAAACTATTTCTACTAATATTCTAATTTATTCTACTGCTATTCTATGCTACAAAAAAATGAAAACAAAAGCAATGAAAACAAGACAAGATATTAAAAGATAAGTTTCCCACGTCTGCTGCTCTATCCTCCTTTATAAATTGCGTTGATTCTAAGCAGAAATAAGTGTGGATATGGGCTTTTATTCTGTTGGGCCCGAGCTTTCTCGCATTTCAATAACTGGGCTTGCGTGCAAACTGTTGGTTGGGATGAGTCTAGTATAAATATATTGTTCAACCTTGAGTTATAATAATAATGGGTCGATCCGACCCATATAAATGGTGTCGGGCCGACTCAATAAGAGATGAAGGCATTGTCGGACTCGAAATTCCGTGCTCTTTCCATTGGCATGCTCGAGAAATATTAACGACTTCGTTTTGATCTAGAAAAACACGTAAATGTATTCAAATCTTAACCGAAATTCTCTGTTTTTGCTTTGTTTTCAACCCTTTGTACCTGCAAGACATAAAAACACAAAACAAACATATTTGCAATAATATTAAGCATATTTCATGTTTTTAGTCCAATTAATAGTGTTTTCCGAGTTGTAAATGATGTGTGTTTAAGCACACATCACTAAGCCAAGACTCGAACGAAGATATACAAACTCTACACAACTCTACATCAATCTCTTTCTTTTTCTTTTCTGTTTTTAGCTTCTTTTTTTTGTATAACATAATGCATCATAACTTGGGGTTTATAACACGTACCCCTACATTTGAGCTTTTACCTACTCGATATTTACAATCTAACTAATGACCTGTATTGAGGTGGATCAAAATAACATAGAGATCATCTAACAAACATATGGGGGTATTGACTTAACTTTTCTTCCCCATTATTCCGTGAAATAAATACTACCATGAATCCCAATCATCCCAAAACAGTATTTACAAGGATAAGGACTTAACAACCGTGTACTCAATAATTAACTTGGGTTAAAACAATAATGTACTAAAAATGAGTACATATAAGGTAGGCTAAGGCGATTTGGGTGTAACGATTGGTTTAAGGGTGACAATGCTCTTCATTAATAGTCCGACTTAACCAGAAAACTACGAGAACCGTGAAAAATGATAGGCTCAGAGGGTTGTACTAGGGGTATCCTGCACTAAAGATGAGTGCATGGCAAGGGTGTAGGATAGTTATATGATCGGTGTGACCATCATAACAAATACAGGTTTAAAACACGGGTTAATCCTAGTGCCTCTTATCTAGCAAATCCTAATACTCACTATGCGGTCTCGGGATGCATCACAAAAACAAGTTCTAGAATTTAATATACTATTGGTACACTCATATAATTTAATACCGATCTCAATGCTCCAGAAAAGGCGACAAAGAACACACGTACATATCCGTAATGACAGAATAGACACATATGACTGCTTACTCCTTAACTCAAGAAAGCTAAAGGTATACACTATTTTGGGTATCAATAATGGATACCCGAATTCCTATAGATCCAAAGGCGAACCTTACATTTTTAGGGTGGAATTCTGAGGGTTTTTGTGCTAGTCATATAAATTCCTATCCATGAGACGCTATTAATATTCGGTTTTCATTGATATGTGTCATAAAAAATTTAAATTTTGGTTAAAATCATGTTTTTATGCTATGTTTCGATATATTACCCATCATTTTAAGGAACAAGCAAATGGCAATTGAAGGAATAGTTTCTAAGGCTTATTTTCCCCCTTTCTCTTAAGTTGAACATTGTCCCCAATGTTCTATAGAAGTACCCATAAAGACGAATAAAGGGATAAGAAAACAAGGGAAAAGAACCAATACTCCCCTGGTTTGCTCAATAATGGAGAAGAAACATGCGATAACTGGTTAAATTGTCCTCCAAGAATTGTCCAATGAAACTTCCTAAGAACTTTCAAGCTTCTTCTCATCAAATATAACCTGTAATCAAAGACAAAGACAACTACACCAAGTGTAAAATCCATGGGATAGATATACATACAATAAGAGTTTAGGGTTTCGACTCTATTAAAATAATAAAGATAGGATGAGAGAATTATTAAACTCATGGTTTTGCAGGTTTATAAAAGAACTTAAACTTTTTAAGTATTGTACAAGTTATACTTTTAAAAATACTTAAAATTTTTGAGTTTTCCTGTAACTGGGCATTTGACGCTGTCAGGAATATCCTGACCCCGTCACAAATATCATGGTGACAGTGTCGCGTATAAATCGTGACGTCGTCTCCACACGCTGTGAAAACTCATTTTTCATTTTTGATGAAAAATTTAATGCACTCATTCTTATAAGTTATTTTCCTGTACAAAATGTTGTATAACAACCTGAGATTTAACAATTCAATCATATGACTCGAAACTGACGCAGATTAATCTAAACAATTTATTTTAAATGTTTGAATTTGGTTTTGAAAACCGGATATTTTCCCTACACTTATTATGTTGCAAAATACCTTTGATCGCAAATAAGACGAAGTTATAAACAAACAATGCATGGTTACAAATTAATTCAAACATAATAAAACAAACAATAAAGAATTAAAACACAAGACACTCCTAATATGCGGGAAAAGGAAATATTGGGTCGCCTACCAAAAAGCGCTTTTCTTTATTTACGAGTCTTGTAGCTAGACTCGAAGTCCTTTTACTCCTTACGTGACTTCATGAATGCTCTTATGTCCATGAATGAGTCATTCTTTCATACTTTTATCTACTTGGTATTCGGGACCCAGGTTCAAACAATTCTTATACATAAATTTGTTCTTTTCGTACGCATTCTTGAACCCGTTAGTTAGATCTCTTTGACTCAACACTAGGATGGGTGGAATCTTACTCCATGAAATGTGCCCCCAACGCTTAAACTTAAGTATAGTGCGGGGCATCTGGAATGTGTAATTATCAAAGATCCTATTGAAAGACATTAATCCCTTAGCTCAATCATATTCGAGTTTAGTGATTTTCCTAAAGGGTTTGCCCATCACGACTTCAGCTTTATCTACTAGAATAAACTCTCCTATGTCTTCCAAGACCACAAAGTCCGTGATGTAGGTGAAGCTACCAACAAACACGTAGACATCCCTAACAATGACAACTAAGTTCTTCCCTATACTTTCTAATCCTTCTACCATTATAGTGTTGTAATCTTTTCGCGTGATAATGTTCATTGGTAAGAAGGGGTCAAATTAGGTGACAAACTTCCTAAATCCGATCATATATTGGAATGCCAGGTCATCCCCATCAAAACTATTAATTGCCTTTTCATGGCGTAGCATTCCAACATTCTCGTACTCAATCAATTCATTAAGCACTTCACCGTTATCCGAATCATTATCTGAATGAGGAATGGGAGAGACAAGAGGTGTGTCTACCGATTTGTCATCGGACTCAAGGTCATTCATATTGGTCTCATTAGGATGATTGGCGAAGTTGTTAAGAAATTGTTCAATACTCTCTAAGCGAGAGTCGACAAAGGCCGAAATTCTTTGTCGGCTTGTGCGCGTAGCGCAACTGGTAGGACATGACAATTATTGGTTGGTGGTGGATTCGCGTTCTCCATAATGAAGAATGGAATAGTCATTGAAGATTACGAACAAACACACAAAGAAAAGATAGACTATGAGAAAGCTAATATACAAAATTAAAATCTTATTTGAAAGGATTCAAGAGAGTAGAACTAAGTTAAACTATGATCAAAACCTAACTATTCCCTGGCAGCGACGCTAAAAACTTGATGTGGTTGTCATAAGGGACTTCTACAAGAAGTTTTACAACTCCCTAGGCAGAGTACCTAACCGTTGTAGTAGTATAGGCAAGACTCGGGGGTTGTTATCGTTCTCTAGGAGAATAGGTTGAGAAGGCTTGATCACGCTCTAACAGAATTCTAAAGGTTGAGAGAAGATTCTTTTTATATTTTTATATTTATAGGAAAGCAGGTAAATTTATGGTTTGAGAGGTTGGCTTGTTTAACTACTAATTAAACTAATATCTAATCTACTGGTGATAACTTTATGATAATTCAAATGTATTTACTTAATCATGCACTACTTATCAGATTGCTTCTCCTAATCATGTTGCCTTGTCACACTTGTGATGATATGTGTAAGTATTTCCTAGGTCATGAATAGATTACACGAACCCATCGTCTATTTAATATTCTGTTAGGGCAACGCACAAGTAAGGTAGTATGAAGACTATTACAAGGCCCCTAAGAGTACATTAAATGCATGTAAAATATCTTAAGAGGGATCAACCATATAAAAGGGCAAGGTAGTATGAAGATTGTTAACCGATAGTATCCTTTCTACGCACTCGCGTTTCCTTAGACGTGTCTACAGCGATACAGACAAAAGCTGGTTTTCAGAACCAAACGCGCACAATCATCAATTAAGAAGCAACAGTATAAGGATCTACAATCCAACTTTCATGCAATCATAAGCAAATACAAAGTAGGGTTTAGCCTCGCACGTTATAAAGAAAGCAAAGAGATAAATCAATCATGCAACACATAGACATATTGAATGATTAATGATAAATAACCTTACTTGATTTAAAATATGGATTCAAGGTAGTACAATAGGGTTTTGAAGCCCTAAAACGACCTTTGAAGCTGCTACAAGAGCTAGAGTTCGTCTCCCAAAAGTTATACAAAGTTACACACTTTAAACCCTAAAACCGGTTTAGTATATATACAGAGATATTGATACGACGGCGTCGCGTTGTAATCCTAACGCGGTCACTACGTGGATGATTGATCCTCATTAAGTCGGCCACGTCTTGACGTTGTCACTAAATCTCTGACGCCGTCACTATATGGATCACGACGGAGTCGCTTTATGCCTGCGACGCTGTCTCCACGCTCTGAGAACAATATTTCTTCATGGATTTGGTGTAGGTCCGTAATCTCATCCGTTTCTTCTCCAAATGAGCCCAAGTCACGTGTATCTCCTTTAAATGCTATCCAAGTGTTAAAAACCAGAAAACAAACGATTAAGCACATAATCTGGGCATATTTGCATGATTTAGGGGGTTAAATGACCCCGAAATAGTGTATTAAATGACACCTCATCAATGGAAACTTTACTTTTTCTGCTAAAATAAATTATTATAAATAAATTCAAAGGAATTCTCATCAATAAGTCAGAGGCTGAAATTTGAGGTATGAATTCTCTCTTTAAACTTAAATTCAATCATCGTTTGCTATTATATGATCTTAATTTACATCGATTATGATAAGTTATGAAAAAAAAGTCTAATGTTTTGTTCAAATTGAAACATGTCAAAAAAAGTAGCTCGTGGGTGAAGATACAGTGTTATAAGGTTTTATCTACTACATAAGCACTTTTTTTGTGTGTTTAGCTGTTTTATTGACTTATTTTAACTTTTATTATGAATGACACTTTTTTTAGTGCTATTATTAATTAAAGTAGTGATATTTATGAGTGTTTGGATCGTTTATATTGTTATATGCATTTTTTTGCATGAGAGCAGTTTTTAATATTAAAAAACACTTTTTCATGCTTTTTATAGAAGCAATAAGCTTTTGGTGTATGTAGAATGTTGCATTAACTTATTTTAATGCTAATTGAGCACTTTGTTCATGCTCATAGAAATAAAGCTTCAAGATTATTACTGTAAGTGATTAGATCATTTATATAGGGGGTGTTTGTCTAAGCATATGTCTTGGGCTTAAGCTTATATATCGTAACCTTCGACTTATAAATAATAAGCTCATAAGCCCATAGTTAGTGTTGGCTTAGCTTATTATAACTTATAAGGCAAAATAAAAAATAAAATACATTGACATTAAAAGGTGTCGTCGTTATTAAAACGTCATTTAATATAATGCTATCATTTATATAACCCATCACCCTTAAATAATTCACAAAATTGTGGCTTATCAAAACCCTTCATATAAGCCCATAAGCCTAAAGATATAAGCTTAGCAAAACACTTGAATATGCTTATTTTTGTTACATACTCTAATAAGCTTATAAGCCCTCTTTATATAGCTTACTAGTTTATTTTAATGACACAATCACTTATATGTGATTTTTTCGTGCAAAAGCAAGTTAAGTAATTTTGATTTCTCAAGTTTTAAACAAATAATTGTCGTCCTTTATTAAAAAAGGATGACGAGTTATTAGCTTATTTTAATGCTGAATATTCACCTTTTTCGTGTTATATTTATAAACGCATTAAGCTTTTGAGTGTTTGGATCGCTTAATTGGCTTACTAGCTTATTTCAATGCCATGCGCTGTTTTGTGTTTTTTTAATAAGCCATAACTTGTATTATTGGCTTGTTAGCTTATTAAATGCTCAAAAAACCACCTTTTATGTTTCTTTTATAGAAGCAGTAAGCTTTTTTAGTGTTTGGATTCATGTATTGGCTTATTAGCTTATGTTAATGCTTTATAAGCTTTTTATTTATTAGTTATTAAAGCAATAAGCTTTTGGGGAGTTTGGATCATGTAATATAATTGGAGAAATGATGTTGCGTTAATAAACTAACTTGTATATTTTGTTATGAACATGTTAAGATGGAGCAGATTTCTAACAGTTCAATATATGATCAATTCCCACCAATATCTGCCAAATATCCATAGCTGATCACCCAGAACCTAAAAGACGAAGAGCACGACACTCAAGACCAATTTTTCTATACCATATATGACGAGTTTTCTCATTATCGGTGTCAAATTCCCAAGTTATTCGGGAAACGTATTTTTCATTGTTGGGTGATACTTTCTAAGCATCCATACAACAATAAATGGTCTCTTTGGAATCAAGTAACTTCTAAGATCATAAGTCTCCCCACTTTAACTATGAAAGATGGAGAGTATAAGTCTATCGTCAAGTGTTGTTTGTCAGCACCACCTAATGATCCGAGTTCAATTCTTTTGTTGACAAGAACCAATAAATCTACCCTTGAATTTTGTCGGCTAGATAGTAATAAAAAGAAGTTTGGATGGACTGAAATGTCATATGCCTCTCAGCTCAAAAGATTAACTTGCGATTGCAAATTGATATATAGTCCAACTTGTTGCAGTGGTAAAGTATATGCCTTAAGTACCGATGAGTTTTTTTTGTCATTTTCTCATACATGTTAATATTGTTATGAAGTATAAAGAAGTTGTGATAAAACTTATGCTATTCCGGTCATGTCCTACCCCTTCCTCCGGTCATGTTGGTGTAGACGTGATTTATTATTTAAAAGAATCTTCTACAGAATTGTACTACATTGAGATCTATTATGAAAAGCACACTAGGAATATACAGAAAAAACCTAATGATGTATATTTATTTAAAGTCGACATGACTAGTATAAATTTGGAAGAAATGGAATGCCTAAAAAACTGGGTCATCGCTGATACCGGGTATTCAGGATACAATGATCTCAATAACTCGGACACGATTAATGAAATACCCAAAGAATTTGATTTTACAGTGTTGGACATGAGTCGCGAAATATGGGAAGAAATTGATGACCTCAAAGACGCTATCAGATTTATTGATCTTGCCCGGGATTACTCAGTTTCTTATATCCGTGTAATTGCCTCAGAGTTGGGAGGTTTTATATACATTCGGGGCGAAATGGGAGGCATAATATACTCATACCATGTCAAAACAAATACCATCTCTCTATTCCCTATACCTTCTACAATGATGCCTACAAGCCATGTGTTAATGTGGGAATGCAGGTATTGCCTTTTGATTAATTTGTGTTTGTTTATCATATTTGTTTTACTATGTTTTTTAAAGGTGATATGCACACCACAATAATACATATTGCAACATCACATACGCATGTTTGTGATGTGCACATTACTTATTGTGGTGTCCATATCACATCCCTTTTTTATACATAACATAACATTATACTTTTTCATTATGCCAATTTTGTCAGTTTATTTATTAGGTAGAATTTTTTTATGAAAGACAACAATATATAATAGACCTTAGAGGAAAAACAAAATACAATACACACCGCATTTTCCTCAATTAAACAAGCTAATTAAAAGAGAAAGAAATCTAAAGAAAAAAAATACAAACCAAATAGTCAATACTAACTAATACTAACCATGACAAACTAACTCATATCTCATTGTTCTCATTTGTTAGGCAGATTTGAGTGATTAAAAGATCGGTGTTCGTCTTGTAATTCATATCTCATTATTCTCATATATCTTTTCTTAATGTTAATAAATATATAACAATTTTTTACATGTTAAATCATTTGTATAAAAGTTAATCATTTTTTAAAGTCCATCTGATTATTAAGGGTTTGTGTTTATAAAATGTCAAAATGGGGCACAAAACTATCTCTGAATGAGTTATATGTACAAAAAAGAAGTGCAATGCCTAAAACAGGATAAATGAAAAGTGATGTTAATATTATATGCATAAATGAATCCATTTTAATATGGGTTGGTTTTAATTAAAACCCTATTTATGTAGGTTAGAAGGAGATCATAGAGAAGCCAAAAGCATAGCTGTTTCTAAAGTAAAGATGAAAAACAACGATTAGATATTGCTAAGATCAGGTGGTACTGATGATGAGGTTAAATTTAATGAGTCACACCTCCTCAATACTTTGTTTAATCTTTTGGAGATGATCATGGAGCTTTGCGTTGGTGAGGAATACATGAACTTTTGTGCCACATGCAAACAATGCCTTTTGGCAGCATCATTGATTAAATGGAGCAATGAAACATCATTAAGGAGATTGCAAATGTATTCCCTTGTTTCACCTTGGCTTATGGTGGTGGACAAAACACGAGACATTATCATTTTTACAATCCTATGGCGGGTGATAACTTTTTTTATGAAAATTTCCAAAGTATTATTTGATGTCAATAAGAGAAAATGGTGTTTAAGGTTTGGTAATGCCATAACTTAATATTCTTCAACTCTTTGTTACGATCCCACATCGACCAAGTATAGGATTGTCCGATGATTTATAATGTCTAGGTGTTTCCTCCTCCTTCAAGCTAGCTTTTTGGATTGAGTTCTACACTTAGCTTATAAACGATGCGAACCGAGTGTGGGAAGGTTCGTATCAAATTGATATCAAGTTGTTTCGTGAATTGTTCTTCCTTCCTATCTCGATTCACCTGGCAGTTTGGTTAACTGTATCTCATTTCTTAAGTGATTTCTGATATGAAGTATATCAATTGGTATCAGAGCACATCCGTACCTTTCGAAGTTCTAATAACCAACGAGGACGTTGTTTCTTCAAAGCGTAAGGTATTGTTATGATCCCACATCGGCTAAGTATGGGATTCTCTTATGATTTATAATGTCTAGGTGTTCCCTCCTTCTTCAAGCTATCTTTTTGGAGTGAGTTCTACACTTAGCTTATAAACGATGCGAACCGAGTGTGGGAATGTTCATATCAAATTGATATCAAGCTGTTTCGTAAATTGTTCTTCCTTCCTATCTCGATTCACCTAGCAGTTTGGTTAACCGTATCTTATTTCTTAAGTGATTTCTGATACGGAGTATATCACTCTTTTACAAATGATCTCCAAAAGCTTCAAGCGAAACATTTTTAATAGCTTTTGGCGCCACCTACTTCCCATGATTGTATGGTTGTTGGGTTTACAACAAAAACAAGCTGGATTTACATCCACTTTGTGAATAAGGAGCCAACGTGGCGTAAAGTTCTTTTTGGCACTCATCTACATAATGTTTTTTCTTCAACTTTCTATGATGGAGCTCTTTATGCCTTAGGTGAACAAGGAGAACTTATTGTTATCAATAATTTGGGCAAAGAAGATTATTACTCTTAGAAACTTGTTAAAACCGAAGCTCCTAAAGGCTATTGCAGATCTTCAACACAATATTTCTTAGGAAATTATGATCAACATAGTTTACTAGTTAGCGTGGTCCCTTATGGAGAAGCTATTGACATATTTGATGACATCAAATAACGTCACTTTTAGAGCATCATTTATCCCATGTAAATAACCCATTTTGTATAATTATTGCAAGAATTGTTTCTTAATCGTTTGTATTTGAGAATTGCAGTAATTATGGAGTACTTGGTGAAGATTAGCAAAAACACACGCATTCTGTAGCTTAAACGAAGACATTTGAAGATTATTGTTCTGACATCCTATACGCCATATCCATCAAGGAAGATACGGCGTATCTGTGCCTGCACTTCACAAGAAACCACAAAGATATAAAGTCCAATACGCCGTATCAAAGAGACATCTATGCCCTGTATTCAATATAAAGTAATAAAATATTCTGGAAGATATCAAACGTGATCCCTACTTCAAGAAACCCCTGATATGCCGTATTTATTTATCTCGATACGTCGTATCGATCAAATTCCAGACAATATAAATAGAAAACCTAAAAACGGGTTTTCAATATGCTTGATCATATTTTTGATACCTTAACCATAAAAGTCGATTTTCAGAAGACAAGAAGAGTAGAAGAGGTCAAGCAAAGCTACTAATTCCAAAGGAAACACCTTGTAATTCTCTTATAATCGTTCGATTTTTGGTATCATTCGTTTAACTCGGTTAGTTTACCTTGGTTGGATTATTACTCTTGTATTGATTATGACGTTTGAGGGCTAATACCCTTGGGTATTAGCCATGATTATGAAGATTTGAATGTTTGGTTTGTTTATCTCGAATGCTTAATTTATCGTTGACTACTTGTTTATGTTTATCAATTTATATTTGTTTACGTGCTTTTGTATGCGACCTATCATTCAACTGGATCTAGTAATACTGACCAAGTTAGCTAGATGCCGGAATGGCTCTCCATATAGTGATTTATATATCTAGACCAATAGGATCACAAATAATGACCTATCTTTGCCTTTAGATTAGTGATCTTAGTTGGACCAGCAGGTGACCCTTGGGATCAACGAGTACGTTCTTAATTAATTGGTAAAGACTTGATCAGTGGACTACTAGTATATAAATTGCTATTAAGCAGTAAGTGGGTAAAGTCTATATGAGCTATGGTTTAACAAGATCACCATTGCTTTAACCCCTAAGATAGATTATAATCAGCAAATAGGATGCTTTATCCGGATTCATTTATTTGTGATAGAATTCTTCATGTCTAGGTCTTAGGAAGAAGTACCGGCTAAGTCTTAAGAATGATATGCCGCCTCGAGATAAGCATTCATTGCACTAAATAAATAAACCAACGTTCTAATTGGATTAATTATGGTTAATACAGTTTTCTTATATTTGGCTAGACCGCTCTTCTATCTTTTGTCTGTCTGATTGCGTGTGTTATTGTGTCTTAAGTTGATCTAAGTTACCACAAACCTGTGCCAGTCTCTCAGGCTGAAAACCCCATTATCCCTTAGAATTAGGATTAACATAGGTTTAGCATAGGTTTAACATAGAATAGAATTAAAGTAGTCTAAATTAACTTAGTGTAGTTAACCAAAATATTGATAAAATAAAAGATTAGTTCTCGCTCTTAGTGATCGACACCCTACTTATCACGAAACTCCATCTGATCGGGTACACTACCCGTTAAAGTGTTGTTTTGGGTAAAGTTGGCAAAATATAAATTTAAAACTTGAATACTCTAAAATAAACTCTACACGACAGCACATCAAGTTTTTTGCGCCGTTGTCGGGGAGTGAAATTTTAATCTTGACTTTCATTTAATATTTTGGTTTTTAACATTAGATTAACTTAACCCTTAGGATTAGTGTAATTTAGATTAGTGTAAAATTTTGTAAAATTATGTATATTTGTTTTTAATTGTTTGCTTGTTTTGTTTGATTTAATTGTTTTCTATACACTGTTCTAGTCGATAACCTGATACAGCGTATCCACTTCAATTGAATATGGCGTATCTAATTTTCTTAGCCAATACAACGTATCCATTTAGCTTAGCAATACGACGTATTCAATCAATTGTATACGGCGTATAGACTGCCGTTCCTAGTATCTTTGCAAGTTTATTTTTCTAGAATAACTTTACTTTAAATCATGTCTTTCTTTTCAGGAACAACATTCAAACTTCGTCCATATCACTTTACCTATCCTGAAAGAAGATTAACGATGGAAGAAATGTTATATAAATTTATTGATGTAGGAAAACGTAAACATAAGGAGATGAGAGCATTCATCAACGAATTCAGAACAACCAACGAGCTCTTGTTTAAAGAAAGGAACAACTCATTAAGTGAGCTCAGGTTTGAGGTACACGAGTTGTGTAACATCCGAGAATTTTCGAATTTTTGAATGACTATTTCAATCTTTGACTTTTAGGGTCTGGCTTGACTTATAAGAACGATCATCTAAATCACGTTTTCATTATTCGGACTCTAAAGCAATTTGATGTAAAACGACATTCCTGACAACTTTTTAGTTTTGACCGAGACCCGAAAACAGTCAGAAGGTGACTGAAATGCCCTCGCAAGATTTTAGAATCAAGAACGAGTACCGGCACAAAAATAATTAAATTACATTTAATTATCACGTTTTATTAAATAAGAATATTTAATAAATTATTTAACATTTTATTCAGTGACGTTTGTTGAAGACGCAAATATTCGAGTAAAAGGATCATTTTACGGACAAGTTTATCGAAAATATACAAAATAAATAATAAACGTTTTAAATAAATTTTATAAAACGTTTACGAAAAGTAGTCGAGTGAATACTCATTTTTATCAGAAAAATGATTTGGAAAACAATGGCGCAAGTTTCGTGACTTGAATCATCCGTTAAGTCGCTCAAACGAGTCCCGAACCAATAATTAACGAAAGTTACACCTTTGGTCCCTGAGAAATATTTACAAAATAAACCCTATACTAATATCTATTTTCCATTTCAATTTATAACTTTTATATATATATAAAATTTATATAATAAAAATCTCATTTCCATCTCTAATATACACACACACACAACACACACTCTTCTCCCTCCCCATTATCCGACCACCACCCCCACCGCCGGATTCCGGCCACCACCACGCCGCCGCCGCCGGAAAAGTTTTCCGACGGATTTTTCCGATTGAAACCAAAAGTGGTCCTCCTCAACGGATCTACCCGATCCCCATACTCACTCTCCCCCTACACGCGCTTCCATCACCTCCCACTCCACCCCACGCCGCTGCCTCTCCCACCGTTGACCACCACCACTACACTCCATAGCTTCATCATCATCATCATTATCATCGTCTTTACTAGCGCCACCACCACAGCAACCACCACAAAGGGTGCGTGTGGTTTTATAAACAACTAAAAGGGTGCGTTTTGGTTGGGGTTTAAATGGCAGCAGCCATGGGGTGCGTTCGGGTTGGGTTAACGACCCATGAGGTACGTTCGGGTGGGTCCACAGCCGAGTGGTGTTTGGTTCTTCACCACCAAAAAGGGGGCGTTTGATTTGGACGTTATAAAGGGTGCGTCGGGTTTGTTCATTCACCGACCGAGTGCGTTTGTTTGGCTGTCGAAATAGCGGGTTTAGGGCTGTTTGGTTTGTGTCACGCGAGTAGGGTGCGTTTGGCTGTAACAGCCCAAGAGGGTGTTTGGTTTAGTGGAAAACCCACTAAGGGTGCGTTTGGATTAGTAGTTATAACCATAGGGTGTGTTTGGCTGCTGTAAATGCCATAAGAGTGCGTTTGGATCTGTTATAAACTGCCACCAGGGGCGTTTGGCTGTTAAAACAGCCATAGGGCGTGTTTGGTTTGCGGGGTAACATCCAAAAAGGGGTGTTTGGTTGTGCAGTCAACAAAATAGGGCGCGTTTGGGTGAGCAGTTTCAATAAGGGTTCGATTGGTTAATGAAATTAATTAATGAAAAATAACATAAGGTTTTAATAAATAATAAAACCGGATAAATAATTATTGGTGGTTTTAAATAGTTAAATAAATATAACATTTATTAATTTGTTTAATTTAGATATAATAATATACATATATATACTATATCTAGAAAAAGCGAGCATTTGAAATATTGGAAGGCAAATGATTGCAACATATATTGATTAAGGGAAAACGTTAAGCTTTGCGAAAATGGAAAACATTATACAACCGAAATTGTCATGACGAAATATATATATCTAGTAATGTTTTACTAAAACTCATATCATTTTAGAAACCGATAAAAGAGGGACTAAAGTTTTAATTTTATGATTATATTAAACTATAACTTATACTAATAACTGACAACGAACGAAAAACTATATTTTGTTACAGTGAGGCGAATGTTTTAGACGCAACCCGTCGAAGAAACGAAATATATTTTATAAAATGTTATTTATATTTTATAATGATTATAAACTGTTACAAAACTGCTTTTGATTAAATTCCATAACGTTTATGACATGTGTCAACCTGTGTTCAACGCCTTGTCATTAAATTAAATGGTTGGTCAAACTATTTGGTTTTTTAATTAATTATTTTCACACTTATTATTATAATACCTGCAAGGTATATTTACTTTTCATCAATCTTATTGGATTGTTTGTCTTTGGTTATTAGAATTCACGGTAGGAACTTTGATAAGGGTTTATTTTTCATAAGTAATATATAAAGAATATATATTACACACTTTGCGTATATTTTCAATTTTTTTATTAACCAAACACCATACTATTACAAGTTTAAATCTAAATTCTTTTATTCACGTTATCGCGTTGACATACCAATTCATCGGGAGAAACCCAAACGCATTACCCTAGGCTAGTGGAGGACTTAGCCGTTATGAAACACAATTAGATTTTATTCAACATTTAAGTGCAACTTCTTGGTGAGCCGGCGTTTCAGTTTCCGTTTTGTCTTGTACTCAACGTGTACATTCCCGCCAATCGTTCTTCGTCATCGATGTGAGTTTATAGCCTCTTTCATGTTTTACATTTACTTTACCAAAATTCGGGGGAGACTACAAGTCAATACAACTTGTTTACATATTCGATTTTTTTTTCTTTTTACAATGTCTTTTAATATTATTCCAACACCTGGTTACATACTTGATTTTGCAATTCATTACAAACACCATTAGATGGTTGATTACAAACTTGGTTTCATACCTTGCCACATACTCATTTACATACACGTTTACGAAATTGTTTACATACTCATTACAAACTCAATTACGTGATTGATATCACACTCTTTCTACTTATGGATTTAAGTACTTAACGTTGTTTATGAATACAATGCTTTGGTTTTATAAATGGACGCAAGTGTATATTTTATATTGATTACGTGTTTGCCTAAGTAATTTGAATCCTATATGCCCAGTATCATGAACTGTCAATTGCATAGATGTAGTTGTGAATTACCACTTATGTGGAGCTGAGTGTTATTAGCCGGATCTTTTTGAAGATTGAACAACTGTGGGTGAGGTGGCACGAATTTACATAGTGCGGGCACAAATACTATATTAGGTGCGAGGCAATGGCACGAAATATATATAGTGGGGCAAAAATGGCACGGAATTTACCTAGTGCAGGCCAAAATTTATTATATGTGGTGGCAATGTACAAAATTTACTTTGTGATCATATCGTCGAGCTTCTGTGTATTGCGCAAGGGAAACGAGATTGCGCAAATTTGTGATATACAGTGCAAGGTTTGCTTCTCACTCGCGGCAGGCAAAGTCTTCGCGGTCCTAATTTTATAAATTTTTTGGGGCTTTTATAAAGGATTGAAATAGTCATGCATATTTTTTACATACCTTGGGTTTAACGAAATTATAATTTAAACAAACTATTGAACTCCCCAACTGTAATGTTGACACTTTTAAGCAGTTTTTCACAGGTGGAATTAGATGTTGGATTATTTGTGTGCATTGGAGTCTTCTTTTCAATCAAGTTTTTCATGGTGATGCCACTTATGGGACAACTATTATTTTGTGATTTCCAGGGAAAATCAACGAGATTGTTTTACAAACGACACATTTAGAGGTCGTTCTCTTGTATCTTGTGCTATTGTATTATAATAAGTAACGCCCCCTGACATATTTCCGCTGCGACACATTTTTGGGGGTGTTACAAGTTGTTAAGGGTGATCAATAATGCTCCGATATTAAATTATGAAGTTAAAGGAGTAACTACTAGAGGTGGAAAAACAACAACTTAAGATATTCAAAATGACAACACCAACATGCATACTGAAGAACCTCTAGTGGTAAATCACGACAAGCCAGTTGAACCGAAGGAAGTCCTTGTCGAAAATCAAAAAACCAATGAACCAGTTGTTCAACCCTCAATTGAGGTACAAACACCGTCAATTCCTTTTCCTCGAAGGTTGAGAAAAGAAAAAAAAGAGGCTCAACAAAAAAGGTTCTTAGAAAATCTGAAGCAACTACACATCAATTTGCCCTTCATCCAAGCCCCTGCTCAAATGCCAAAGTACGCCAAATTTTTGAAGGTTTGCTAACAAATAAGGCCAGACTTGAAGAAGCTTGTACCATTACTATGAACAAAAGGTGCTCAGCCGTATTACTAAACAAGCTGCCATCAAAGGAAAAAGACCTAGGGAGTTTTACTATTTTCTGGGAATATGGGGCAATTGCATATTAATAATGCGTAAGCAGACCTAGGAGCTAGCATAAGTTTGATGCCGTATACGATGTATGAAAAATTAGGTTTAGGAGTACCCAAGCCTACTAGAATGAGCTTAGAGCTGGCAGATAAGTCGATCCAGTACCCAAGGGGAATAATTGAAAATGTGCTTATAAAAGTTGATAAATTCGTCATCCCATCAATTTCGTCATCTTAGATATGCCCGAAGACTCTAGGGTTCCTATAATTTTAGGGAGACCATTTTTGGCAACTGCTTGAGCTATGATAGACGTATTTAATAAAAGATAACACTTAGGGTCAAGGGACGATTATGAAGTAATCTTGTCGTAGATAATAATAGAAGAACATCCCAATGAAGATGATGATTGTTATGGAATTGATGACTTAGATGACACGATCAACATAGAAACTCAAGAATTACTAGCAAATGATAAGTCTAATTCGTTTTTACTTATAGGGCTGGAGAAATCGATTAATCAATCAGACCTAGAAAGCTGTGAATCTTTAGGAAATAAGTATGACGATGATTCTGATCTAGAGAAACCAATACGGCGTATCGATTCTTTTAATACGCTGTATTCAGTTGCACAGGAAATAGCGAGACCTGATGGAGTTAAAAGTGAACACCTTTATTCAGCTAGTGCTAACGAGATTGATGAAAAGAAACATGAGCTAAAAATTTTGCCTCGCCACTTAAAAATAAGCTCATACCTTACATGGATGCGATAAATTTTCTTATATTTATCTCATCTAAGTTGTCTGAAAAGGAGAAAATGTTACTTTTGCATGTATTGGAGAAACGTAAGGGAGCAATCGCTTGGAAAATGTCAGATATCAACGGAATAAGCCCGTCATTCTGCACGCACAAGATCTTAATGGAGGATGACTTCAAACTAGTCATTCAGCCCTAAAGACGTTTAAATCCTAAAGTGCAAGATGTGGTAAAAAACGAGATTGTTAAGCTACTCGATTCCGGACTAATTTATCCAATCTCAGATAGTTTGTGGGATAGCCCTATTCATGTTGTCCCAAAGAAAGGAGGAATGATTGTAGTTTTAAATGACGACAATGAATTAATTCCTTCTCGTACAGTTACAGGATGGCGAGTGTGCATCGATTATCGTAAGCTTAATGATGCAACTCGAAAAGATCATTTCCCTTATCCCTTTATTGATAAAATGTTAGAACGTTTATGTGGGAATGACTACTACTGTTTTCTTGATGGTTTTTCATGATTCTTCTAAATTCCAATCGCACCCGAAGATCAAGAAAAGACAACGTTCACTTGTCCTTACGGGACTTTTTCTTACAGACGAATTGTAACATTCCGTATTTTCATGTCATTTACGACGTCATCTATTTTACTAATTATTTTTTTTCGTACGCGTTTACTTTTAATTCTTATTATATAGTAAAATCGCGTAAACTAAAAATCAACAATTAACGTAAACGGACACCAAACGAATTAAAGTTTTCGTCAAGCAAGCAATATATTATTTTTACGAAAGTAATAATCAACTTTTTATATTTTATTTTTATTGGTTGCGTAAAACGTTTACGTTTCGCAATTAAATACATTTAGGCATACCCGGAAGCACCAAAACTTTTCTACGCTTCAACAAATACTCACAATTATACCCAATACCTAAAATTTGAAAAATATCATCATATATACATGTATATGGCCGGATATAGGTGGGTTTATACAAGAAAAATATCTAAAAATCTTACAACTTGACATTGTACAACACATTTCAATTAAACCTTATGACTTTTGCAAGCAAAGCCCATACCTTGACCAAGACTTTCCTTGAAACCCTCATGGTGTCTTTCATGAACCTAGACATGATCTTAACTAAGTCCTTAGAGTATATAAGCTAGCAACTAGAGAAATAAACACACACTCTTCATTTCCTTGGTGAAAAATTTACAAAACACTCTCTCTTTCACTCTACATAGCCACGGCTCAAACCCTCCCCCTATACTAACCCATACAAATTTTTCTACCACTTATACAAGCATACACACAACATATCTAAGACCTACTAAGATGGTTTGAAGGTTTGGTTAAACCTTTACAAGTGTTAAACAAGAAAAATGGAAGATTAGGGTTAGGGTTTCAAGATCTTGCAAGCTTTGGTTTATAATCTAAACAAGGGTTTGGATTGTGTTGGTTATCATATTACATCACCATAAGGTTATCTAAAACCCTTTATGTCTTTACATTTATCATTTTATGCATATATGAGTTCTATATAGTTAAATCACCATTAGGATATGTTTAACTTGTAAAAATGGATTTTTCTTGTAAACATGATTTTATGAACTTATACACATGTTATATGGATGTTATTATGATGTTATAAAAGGAATATAAGTCTTGTACACTCATGGGTTAAGTATAAAAAGTTGGTATAAGTTTATGGTTAAAAGTGTACTTAAGAAAGCTTATGATTTCATGTGATAAGTGGACTTGTTGATCTTGATGATCTTGGACAAAATATGGACAAATGAACTTTATAATATATAAGACATAGTATATTGAGAGTTATAAAGGCCTTGTGGTAATTTAAGTAGTTAAAAAGTATATAAAAACAAAGTTATATAAATAAACTCAAAAAGATATATAGGGGCTGTTTTGGTCCGAAATTTTAAGCATGGATTTTATGTTTTATAAAAATACTACATGTCACAAGGATCGTGGGCATGTAAAGAACTCGAAAAACCGATTTATAACGAAAAAGATACGACGATTTCAAGTTTACGTTAAATATATACTTTTATAAAACTATTTTTATAAAAGTTACTATTCACCACAGAAACTTATACTTTTAAAACATCAATAAATCGATAAAACTTTTAAATACGAAGACGTGCTCGAAAGAATCGCTAAAAACGGAGTTAAAACGAATAAGTTACGACATTTACGAGATTTACGATAACTAAATCTATAAAAATAAATATATAACTGTTATGAACAGTAAAAATCACTATTCATCAGAAAACTCAGATTTTGAAAATGTTATATTTTGATAACTCGTCTTAATACGAAGGCGTGGACGTAAGAAACGAAAGAAACGGACTTAAAACGAGAAAGTTACGCCAGTTTTACTAAAGTATACTTATAAACGTTTTTACTTTATAAATATGATTTCACTAAAACGATTAGATGGTGATGTAGCTATATAGAATTATATGTGGTATTAGTTAATCAAAGTACTATATTACTAGGGAGTTTCATAATGAGGCCTCTTCGGGGTGGCGTATCGACGAGTTGTTGGATTTACGATTTAAAGTGTCCTAGCTCCTCATACGTCACTACATGACCTCTTAATTATGATAGCCCGAACGATAGTATGATGAGCTATACGACCTATAAATAATCAAAGTGTTTAGTACTTATACGACCTATATTGGATTAGGTTGCCTTCGGATTCCTTCGTGACGCATTTTTCTATTGTGAATACTTGTTGATTACCATTCACTCGAGGTGAGTTCATAGCCCCCTTTTTACTACGTGATTGTTTTACAAAATCTACGGGGTGAATTACATTGCTTGTTTTACTATTGGACACAAGTGTTTTTCTAAGTGTTTTCAAAGTGTTTACAAAGTGTATGCTATCCAGATTACTGCCTGAATATTATTGCTAAGTTACCTTATTGCCGTGAAGTCCCTATTTATCATGAACCGTTAATTGCTATTGTAGTAAGCGCGAGTGTTGTGGATAGATCTATCGGGACTGACAATCCCCACCTTTCTTTGGGTCACTAGTTTGATCAAGGTGCATTTAACATTGAGAGGTGTTAGGTTGTTGGCAAGCATCCTATATTCTGATTGGGGCACAAATCTAGTTAAGGCTTCGGGGTCATGAGCTTAGTGCAATAATAAACGTTTTGGACTACTGAATGTGTTTCAGAGTCTACTATTACTTCGATCTTGTGGTCCACCCTTTTTACCGATAAACCTATGATTTCACTCAACCTTTGTGTTGACTTTTAGCATGTAATTTCAGGTCCTAGGGTATGAAGATCGGAGGGGAGCCGTGGCGGATATCAATGAAGACGGATTCTGTGTTTTATCTATATTCAATGCAATTTTTATTATCTTTAAAAACTTAAGTCGTCTTTTGGGTATTATGAAGCTTTTGTTTAATTAAATATGTACTTGAAATGTTTATTACTCTTTTAAAACATATGGGACCTAATGTATAAACTCTGATATTTTGCTATGACATCAAATGAAATCTTGTCTTAAACGTCCATTTATGGTCGTTTCCTATATCTTGATTGTTTTACTTTGACGTAGCACCCCATTGTTACCATTCCGCTGCTACCTGATTTTGAGGGTGTTACAGATTCCATAAAGTTAGACACCAATACCTCGAGGTTTGATTGATTATTAAAGTTTTGAGGATTGTTGTTGAAGGTACAGTTTGGGAACAATCCATTCGTTTGAAAACGATTAGGTGGGTTTGAAAAATTGTTTTCAGAATTTTTAGGTTGCCTCCACCTAAGGTTTAGATGACTTTTCCATGATAGATTATAGGTCTCACCAATGTTATTTTGCTCGGGTTTGAAAAATATAAAAAAGTTTATAATTCATAAGTTTCCACAAGCTCAAGCTTATAAAAAATCTTATATGGGCTTATAGTTAGTTAAATTACTTAAATACCCTTCAAAATATAATGCATTATCACGTAGAAGCTAAAAATGTATGTGATTTAAGTTTTATGTAGTTTTATTTAATTTTACATTTATACGCTTCACCTTAAACTAATTCGCCAAACAACTTTATACAAATATAAGTTTCTGTTTTCGGATTATAATATAAGCCCCAGCCCATCCTCAACTCCAGCCCCAACTCCAGCCCTAGCCCCAACCCATTGCGTCAAACATACTCTAAACCTAACAAAGTAACCACATGACTTTCCTAAAAAAGTAATTAGAGGATTTAACCAACTCTAACATCAAAAAAACCACCACAAACTAATAGATATTTAGTGACAGGCGCCTCAAAT